>JAFJHL010000220.1:0-24694 GCA_019425775.1 Rafetus swinhoei
GTCTGCCATGTCCACGTGCCACACAGTCAAGCTGCATGAGGTTGCACATACTGCATGGCATGCAGCTCGAACTGCCTGAGTGACACTCCGCCCCGGGCACCTGCCTCCCCCACCCTTGAGAGTGAGAACCGCAATACTAATCGGAGGATCTGTCGCTGGCCTCACTGCTGGGCACTGGCTCGAGGTGGAGGGTGATGGGGTGGTCCTTGCCCTCATCCTCGGAGCCAGTGGTCAGGTCACCCTCCTCCTCCAGGTCAGGTGGCCTGATCACCGGGTGTGCAGTCCTGTATCGATCATGGGAGAGGGCTCTTGGACCTCCGGTTTCCCTAGGATGGCGTGCAAGTGGTTATAGTGGGGGCAGGTGTCAGCTCCTGCCCCGCCTTTAGTGGCCTTCACGTAGCACAGGTGCAGCTCCTTTATCTTGGACCAGACTTGTTCAAGGGTCCAGGCCGGGTGTCCCTGCTTGGCCAGTGCCTGGGCCATGTGGCCAAAGATGTCCGCATTGCAGCGACAGGACCAGGGGGCATGGAGGGCTTCCTCTTGTGCCCACAGGTCCAGAAAGGCCTCGACCTCAGCCCCAGACCAGCGTGGGGTGCGCCGCTTGGTGCCCCTCCATGGCTGCTGGGAGCCCTGGGGTGGCTCCTGGGATGGGGGTGCAGGATCACGGGGTGGATGAGGGGCAGACATGCCTGCAGAGCTGGAATGCAGAGCTGTGTGGTGGAGCTGCCATCTGTGCTGCTTCTGCTGCTGCTGCTGCCGCGTGGCATCTGCAGGGTGACTGGCCCTTTAAGGGAGGGTCCGGCAAGCAGGAAGTAGCGAGCTGTGAGTGCGGGTACAGAGCATCCAAGCGGCCACCTATGTTTTTTCCTGGGAGGCCAGTTCTTGCGCAAAAACTCCCTGCTGCCCGTTCACACTGCCCTCTTTCACAAGAGCACTTGCGCATGAAGCCTTATTTCTTGTACGAAGTGTCAGAGCTCTTGCGCAAGAAGCTCTCTGTTCCAACGCCTTACTGTAAATTTACTTGCACAAGAACACGCATGCAGTGTAGATGCTCCACAAGTTTTTGTGCAAGAACGGCCATTCTTGCGCAAGAAGCCTGCAGTGTAGACGTAGCCTCACAGTAATGCAAAATAATGAAAAAAAATACAGACTATGTGATTTAAACCTGCACGAGCTGGGAATAAAACAATGCAGGAGATATTGGAGATAACATTGCTTCCTAACAACTTCCATTCTGAAATAGTATAAAGATCTGATGCCATTCTCTGCAGTACTTCATTGTTCACATAAGTTTCTGAGTGTAGCTCAGAAACTTTCTTTAGTGTGTAACCCCTTTTTCCTCCCTGGGTTACTCGGGAGCAGGTCACACTCACAGGTGTGCCTGGGTGCCTGATGGTTTTAACATAAAAGGAGATCCTGAGTACCCCAGTGGTGATGTTGTTTAGTTGGGGATTCCCTATCCACCCCCTTGCTGCAGTCCCTTGCTCAGAAAGAATATACAATGGCAGTGCCTCTACCTTGCTGGCCCTGTACTCACTTAATGGTGTGCCTTGGGAGCCTTCAGGAATAAAATTATTCCAGCAATAAGCTGGATCTAATTCCAGAACAACAATTACAAATTATAAATAATATGCATCTAATTGATTACATTAGAATGAACACACCTTTACTTAATTAAAGAAACAGCGTTTAACAGATTAACAGTGAATAAAATCAATTAACAAAGTACACAGAAGTAATAGGAATTTATCTAGCTGTCATTTGCACTGCCACCATTTATCCCACCCCAGAGTGTGCACTCCTCTGGACTAAGAGTGCCAGACACTTGCTTGCGTGGGTGCACTTGAAGATCTGCAGCTGGAGTGGAGGTTCTCTGTAGGTTGTGTGCGTGTTAGTCCAAGCTACTCCTCTGCCACTGGAGCAGGCTCCACCAAATGCCAGCAGTTCTGGTTCCTGGGATGGACACTCTGCCTCTCTTTGGACCCAGAGTTAGTCTAAATCTCTGAGGTCTGTCCCAGGCAGCACTTCCCAAAGAGCCCATTTACTTACAGCCTCCTTCTGTGTGCTGGTTGTAGTGTAGTCCTTCTGAGCCACAGACACAGCCAGAGTCTCTCCTCTAGGGCAATCAGCTGCCCCAGAAGCAGCCTGCTAGATCCAAGTCCCAAAGGCTCTCAGTCCCAGATTAACAGTGAATAAAATCAATTAACAGAAGTAATAGGAATTTATCTAGCTGTCATTTGCACTGTCATTTGTAGCTGCAGCATAACAGCTCCTGGACTGGATAAGGCTCCTCCACAGTAGCCTGGCTCCTCTGTCCTCCTCCTCCCTCCCCAAAATGAAGAATCCCAGACCCTGAGACCCTCTCTCCACATGCCTGGGCAAGTCTTCCCTTCCTGGTTTCCTCAAGGGCTAATGGGAGTTGTAGTCTCTAGGGCTAGATTGCAGCACACAGGATCCTTCCAGAAAAAGCCAGAGGCACCTTTAGTAAGGGGACTACAAGTGCATTCATTCTAATGCAACATAAACACTTCCTAAGCAAGTCATTAGTCAACTGCCGAATTTTGTTTCAATCAAGTGGACACATAGATAGGTTGTTTTTGTGTCTGGCCAGTCTTCTGATTGGTAAACAGAAAAGGGGACTTTGAACTTCAGGATGCAGAGCAAAGTAGCAGTGAAGCAAAGGATTAAGAAATAGTGTGAACATAGCTCTTTATATGAGCTATGTGAACAGTACAGCACCATTGAGAAGCCAACTCAGAGGGGCCAATGGATGTCTTGCCTTAAAGCTGTCACAGAAGTCCCACTAAAGACCTTGTCTACACTGACATGTTTTCTTGCCAAAAACACCTTTAGTTGACAAAACAGTGACAGCGTATACACTAAAATGTGACTTTTGTTAGTAAAACCACCCAGTTTGGTGACAAAAAACTTCCACCTCTCTGAGACTTTTGTCTTTTCCCTCTCCCTTTATGGTCAGAGAGCCAGTGTGGATTCTGTTTTTTGTTTTGTTGAAAGAACTGGCTTCCGCCAGTATCCCACAATGCCTGCCGTGATGGCTGTGCTCAGTGTTTTGTGACTCTGCTAAGTGTTTTGATCTTTGCTGCCCTGTAGACATGTGTCCCTTCCCTTTCAAAGGTCCAGGAAACATCTGACAGATGAGTGAGCTACTCTGTTTGGGGAACCAAAAAAGAGCAAATCATTGGAATGCTCCCATACTGTCTGCTAGAAACACAGCAGCAGGCAGACGGCTGCTGCAGGGGTAGGGCTGGAGACACTACTGTGCTGTTTTGACATTCCTCAACATAGAGAACTCCCAGAACTACTAAAGATGCTGCTCTCAGCAGTGAAAATGCTGTGGGAGAATTTGGAGAGAATCCCAAGGAGCACAGGGATCAGCTCTGCCTTCCCACAACACTGCACTGAGGGATGCTTACCCACAAACTTCACTCTGTCAACAGGGCAGTTAGCAGTATGTCCATGAAATGTCAACAAGGGGAGGCAGAAAAAACAGTTTTTCACTTTAGCATGTCGACAGCACTTCTGTTGCCAAACTTTCCCAGTGCAGACATAGCCTAAGTTCAGGCATTGCAGCACAATTACAGGTCAGTGTAACAAACCAGGACTGTCAGTATGCTATAAAATTGTGCTGAGGGGCCACCTGTGACAGACTGGCCCCGGTCTGGGCACAGCTGAGGGCATCTGCTCAGGGCGGATTGCTCAAAGTCGGGGCTCCTTACAGCCCCCAGACTGGAGACCTTCCCAAATAGGCCACAAACCAGTCCCACAGAGCGCTTCAGCTGCCTGCCTGAAGCCTCACAAGCAAAACCCCTCCGACACCCCAGCAATATCCGTGCCCCAGATGGCCCCGGGCCTCATACACAGGTGAGGGGTTTTAGAGCCCAATCTCACCTTCCCCAAACAAGTTCTGTCCGGTCCCAAGAAACCAGCCACAGATCCCAGGTCAATTTACCCTCTGGACCTTACCCACAAGATCACGCTGAGCCAATCTTTTAGAATCTAAAATCTAAAGGTTTATTACTACAAGAAAGAAAAGCATGAGAGTAAGGTTGTTAAAGGATAATACATTACATGCATCGAATCTCCCAGTTCTCGATGCAGGCTTGCAGCAGAGATGTTATAACTGCTGGCTTAAAAGTCTTTGGTGAACATCCTATGTCAGGATGGGTCCACAGTTCTTTCCGGCTCTTGATCCCTGCACTGCTGCCTCTGGGATGAAGGGCTGAGCTGAGCACCCAGATGGAGTTGGCCACATGGCATTTTTATACCCCCTCCTGGCTTCTTCCAAGCTGGAGGGAATCACATGGCCAGTGGCCAGGAGTGTCTTTGGCCTCCAGAGGTCCATTGTTCCCTGGAGCTTTGCTCATTAGCATGTCCATGGGCAAACATTCCTGGCCCATTACTCAACCACATACAGAGAAACTTCCAGTCTCCATACAGAGTACATATTCATAACTCCACATACGGGGATTATACAGGTATATGAAGAGCATATATAGAATCAGCAAAAAGTAAGCTTTTGTTTGACACCTCACATGGCCCCCTTTGTACCAATTTTGGGGCAAACACCCCCCCATGGGTGCAGCAGTGCTATGGCTGCTCCAGTAACGTGACACCACCTGTGTTTGCAAGTCAAGAACAGAAGCATAACAAGATGGAGACAGACTTGCCTGGTTCACTTGACCGCAGATGGGAGTTTCAACTCTTAGCAAGCAGGGTAGAAGAAACAGCTCCAACACAATTAACATAAGAACAGAGACACCTAATGATGCCTACTGAGCTCTGTTCTTTGAATGGTGAGGGTGGGGGTGAGAAAGGAACAGGTCAAACCAATGCAGGCAGGGGAAGCCATGATATAGCCTCCTGATCAGAACAAACCTTCCCTCACCTCTCGCTCTCTCATAGGGTATGTCTACACTGCATTTGAACTTGCAAATGAAGCCCGGGATTTAAATATCCCGGGCTTCATTTGCATGTTCCCGGGCGCCGCCATTTTTAAATGCCCCGTAGTTCGAACTCCCTGCCTGTGGCTACATGCGGCACCGACTAGGTAGTTCGAATTAAAGCTCCTAATTCGAACTACCGTTACTCCTCATTGTAGTTCGAACTAGGGTGGCAGTGTAGACATACCCCTAGAGCTCTGAAGTCCCTGCTTAGAAAGATTCTTTCTGCTAACTATGACCCCTTTCCTTTCCAATCCTTCTTTTCTGAATTCCCACAAAATTACAAACATTGGTAACCATATTTTAGCTATTCCTGCCTTTAATACAAACAACCTGGTGTTGGGTCACAAATTAAGCTGATTACAATGAGCAAAATACCACTTCATCTGCTGAATATCTAACACATCTGAGCAAAGCAGGAGCAAATGGTATTTATTTACCTAGACACATCCAGCATTTCTCTCCCATTCCAGCTTCAGATTCCTGCACAACTCCTTTGTGCTGGCTACTCATCAGCCTCTGTAGGTTGCTATGTCCCTTCCTGTTCCTTCCCCTGTAACACACACAGCAGTACTTAATTCATGGATGGAGGATCAGTCCAACACAATGGTCAAGGATGCAACTCCATGCTCTGGGTCTCCCTAAATCTCTGACTGCCAGTAGCTGGGACTGGATGACAAGGGATGGATCACTTCATAATTGTCCTGCTCTGAAGCACTTGGAACCAGCCACTGCTGAATGGACCATGGATCCCACCCCAGTATAGCTGTTCTCTTGTCCTGCATATGTCTATATGCACTGCAGCCAGAGATATAATTTCCAGCTAGGGTAGATGAATACATGCTAGCTTTGTTCAATCTGCTGTGCTAAAAATAGCAGTGTAGCTGCAGTGGTGAGACAGTGGCTCAGCTTAGCCACACAAGTACAGTGCCATCCTAGATCCCAGGTATATCCTTGGGCAGGTTAGCCTGAGTGCCCCTGTGTCCACACTGCCATTTTCAGCACACTTGTTCAATCAAAGCCAGTGCATGTACCCCTACCTGGAAACGACATGGAAACAACATGGCCAGCTGCGGTGTACTAATGGGGTGGGAGTGGCTGGATATTTACATAAGAATGGCGGCCATACTGGGTCAGACAGTGGCTAATGCTAGATGCCCCCAGATGCTCCCAGCCCCATCACTTGCAGGAGAAGTCTAAATAATAAGATGGGTGAACTAGAGTGCCTCATATTAAAGGAGGATATTGATATAAGAGGCATCACAGAAACTTGGTGGAATGAGGACAATCAATGGGACACAGTCATACCACGATACCAAATATATATTGGGAGGACAGACCAGGTCATGCAGGTGGGGGCATGGCACTGTACGGGAAAGAAAATGTAGAATCAAATGAAGTAAATCTTAAATAAACCAAAATATTCCATAGAATCTCTAAGGATAGTAATTCCATGCACTAATAATAAGAATATAGCAGTAGGGATATATTATTGTCCACCTGACCAGGATAGTGATAGTGACTATGAAATGCTTAGGGAGATTAGAGAGGCTATCAAAATGAAAAACTCAATAATAGTGGGGGATTTCAACTATCCCACTATTGACTGGGTACTCATCACCTCAGAACGGGATGCAGAGATAACATTTTTTTGGTACCTTAACTGACTGCTTCTTGGAGTAGATGGTTCTGGAATCCACAAGGGGAGAGGCAATTCTTGATTTAGTACTAACTGGAGCATAGGATCTGGTCCAAGGGTAAATATAACTGGACTGCTTGGAAATAGTGACTATAATGTAAGAAAATTTAACATCCCTCTGGTGGAAAAGACCTCCACAACCCAACACTGTGGCATTTTGTTTCAGAAAGGAGAACTACACAAAAGAGGTTAGTTAAACAGAAATTAAAAGGTACAGTGACAAAGTAAAATCCCAGCAAGCTGCATGGAAACTTTTCAAAGACACCATAATGGACACCCAACTTAACTTTATCGCCTAATTAAAAACACAGTAAGAGAACCAAAAAGTGCCACTGTGGCTTAACAACAAAGTAAAAGAAGAAGGAGACATAAAAGGCATTGTTTAAAAAGTGGAAGTTAAATCCTAGTGAGGAAAATAGAAAGGAGCATAAACTCTGTCAGATTAAGTGTAAAAATATAATAAGAAAAGCCAAAAGGAGTTTGAAGAAAGCTAGCAAAAACTCATAAAGTAATGTCATTGATGTTGTTAAACATTTTGCTAAGAAGCCTACTAAACAACCAGTGGAGCCACTGGACCATCGAGATGCTAAAAGGAGCACTCAAAGACAATAAATAATTGCGGCGAAACTAAATGAATTCTTTGCTTCAGTCTTCACGGCTGGATGTTAGGGAAATTCCCAAACCTTTTTAGGTGACAAATCTGAGGAATTGTCCCAGATTGAGGTGTCATTAAATGAGGATTTAGAACAAATTGATAAACTTAATAGTAACAAGTCACCGAGACCAGATGGTATTCACCCAAGAGTTCTGAAAGAACTATTAACTGTGGTTTATAACCTATCCTTTAGCTATCTTACAGTTGTTAGGTACAGAAGCTGATTTAATGTGATGCCAATATTTTAAAAAGGGCTCTAGAGGTGATCCTGGTAATTACAGACCGGTGAATCTAACCTCAGTACTGGGCAAATTAGTTCTATAGTAAAGAATAAAATTGTCAGACACATAGGCTATGTCTACACTACAGAGAAAGTCAGAAAAGATACGTAAACCACAATTTACATATCTTTTTCTGCTTTTCTTCCGAAAGAGGCTTTTCCAACATTTGGCCCTGTGTAAATGATTAGGGATTTGGAGTGGGTCCCATATGAAAAGAGATTAAAAAGACTGGGACTTTTCATCTTAGAAAAGACAGTAGCAGGGCTGGGGGGTTAGCCATGCCAGTAGCCAACCCAGCCCTGCTACTGTTAGCCCTGCTGGAGTTTCTGCAGGGTCCCAGCCTGGGGCTTTCTAGACCAGGGGCACCCGCGATCCTGCTGGACCACAGATGTTGCTGGACCAGAGAATCATGGTTTAGGGAGGTACAATCTTGAATATAAATTCCAGTGCTGATACAATTATAAATAAAAGTTATTACTGCTTTTCTTCAAATTAATTTAATTGTTATTCTTGCATAAAAGAAATGCTTTTATTGCCCCTTTTACTGAAGATCATCTTTTTTACTGGGGTAAGTAATAAGGTATGGCATCTCACAATGAAACCTATTGATGCCAAGGTTCATCTGTGCTTCATGACTTCACTAGCTAAAATACAGTTCTGAGCAGGATGCATATACTGTATTCTTTTAGCTCTCCAATTGATCTTAGCAGAGTCAATAAGAGTAAGTAAGTTGACTCTGCTAAGATCTGGTAATTTAGTATCTCCTCCACTGGTGGTAATTTAGTATCTCCATCCTATATACATAACATACTGCTGCAAGTTAAAAGTGTTTGAGATATAATGGACACAAAACTTCACATCATAGGCTGTATACACAATTACATTTTTAGCAAGTAAAATTGGTTAATTTTCAACCAAAACACAGTGGTGTTGCTATTGTAGGGCATAGCATGGTGAACCATTACTGCAGAATAATGTAGTCATTTTGTTTTATTTTCTAATAAATTTCAACTCATGTTTCTCAGGTCTGTTAGCAAAACATTTCTTATTCCTTGCATCACTGAATATAAATTGTGGCAGGGTCAGTCCCACTCCTGGGCCCCTGACCCCTGTTCAGCCCACTGTCCCACAGTCTAGGAGTCACAGTAATATGGCTTACTCACCTTGGTTTGAGATTTGTTGTCTCCTGTAGTCTTTTAACAAGGTCAATGCTGTTCTCTTGGCTCCTCCAGGTGTCTTTCTCTCCAAACTCTTCCTCCACTCTCCAAAACTCCTCCACGGCTCTCCAAACTCTCTGTTATCCAGACTCCTTCTCAATTCACTCCACACTCCCACAACACTCCACACTCCTTCCCAACTCTCCCCCCTGCCACCCCCACAGAGGAGGGTTCTTAAATAGGCCTCCAGGCAGCCCTAATTGGTTTCACCTGGGCCTTAATTGATTTTGCAGCCACCCTGTCTCAGCTGCCCCTACTGAGCCAGGATTGCTGACTCTCTCTGCCTCTTTCCCTTCCAACAAGCTCCCAGACCGGCTGCATCTCCTGACTTCCAGGCGGAGAGAGGAAACACTTCCACTGACCACGGAAGGCTGTTGGTTTGGGCTTGTTCTGCTTTTCCTCCCCTGCCCCTCCTCCTCTTTTTGGGAGGGTGTGTGAGAACTACTGGGGTTGTGGCAGGCAGGCCCTGGCTACATTCTGGGCCAGGTCCCTTTTCTCTCTGCCTGCTCTGTTTGCAGGCAGCCTTTCACCCCCACCCCTCAGCTGGCTGCAGGAGCTGCTGGGGTGTGGGGTGGACAGCCTTTGCTGCCCTCATCCTGGTGAGCAGGACCCCATTTTCCATCTTTTTTGGGGACTGCCTGGCCCCTTTCTTCATTGCTGCAGGCCTGGACTTCACCGTTCCTGCAGCTGCTGCTCCCTCTGGAGTGGAAGAGGTAAGGGGGCTGCTTTACAGCTGCTCCTGGGGTTTTTTCCCCCTCCACAAGTTTGTGGGGTGGGTGAGTGTTTGTAAGGGCCTCTTGCCATCTGGGCCCCTAGGTGACAGCTGGCACAGCTTTTGTGGGAGTGCTGGGGGTGGTTCCGTCTGCTCCCTGCTGTCTCCCCTGCATTTCTGCTGCTGCTGTTGCTACTCCTCTCCAGCCCCAGGTGCTGTAGGGGCCATCTCCATCCTTGGCCCCACTGCTCGCCTCCCCGCCCCTCCCTTGCTCTGGTGGGTCCTGCAGCAGGTGCAGTGAGCCTGCCACTCAGGCGCCCGTGGGCACACTAGTTTCCTCCCCAGTGTCTTGCTGCCCCCTGCTTTCTTGAGCAGGCCCCTCCTCACAGCCTGCATTCCCCTCTCCTCTACCCATGTGCCCATGCTCCCCTCTGTCATCTCGTTTGGTGCCTGAGCCTTTCCATTCTTCTTTAGTTACCCTCCCCAAACACCGTTTCACTTCCACGTGTCTTTCAATAATTGACCCTCTCACATTCCCAGTGCAGCCGGAGGAGCCGCTCTTATCGTCCTGTGCTGGGAGCTGTATTCCTTACTCCTTCCCCTTTTCCCTGTCTGAACTGTCACCCTCCACCCCACTTCCAGCCTAGTGGGGCGGTGAACCTCCTTCCTCCCCTCCCTCTCCCTCTTTGTTCCCTCCTGGTGGTTTTGGTCCTCCCCTAATTGTTTGTTTGTTTGTTTGTTTGTCTGTCTGTCTGTCTTTCCTTCCCACCTACGACCACAATGGAGGGTTGTCCAGCGACACCCCTGCCAGACCCTCCCCGCCCCCCTAAAAACAACAACCCCTCTGAGGCTGCCGGGCCCCCGTCACTCTGACAAGGAGGCGGACATGGGCGAGGACACCGGGGCCTCGACCGCCTCTGCCGCGGCGCCTCCGACACCTCTAAAGAACTTCCCTGAAGGGTAGGAAGGGCCGGGGACCAAGAAGGGCAAGAGCCCCGCCCGGAAGGCAAAACCTCCTGAGGCGAGGCTCACTCCCGGCACGCGACCCATCTGCTGGCGCGGCCCCCCTCCTTCCCGCTCCCCTGTTCCTTCCACCAGCTCTGGGGGCAGCGGTGTCCCGGGCCCCAGGGCGTCGCCAGGTAACCGCCACCCCCACCTGCCGCCTCCCAAGCCGCCTCCCGGAATACCATCCCGGCGGCGCGGCCTTTCCACCTTGACCAGGAGGCCGCGGGGTCCGTTGTCTCCTGGTGGCGGCCTCGCCCACGTGGAGACCTGCGTGCGGGCGTTGGCGCGCGTGGTGGGACCAGCGGCCGTGGTGGCGGCCTCTAGGATGTTCGGGAGGGTGGTATTCTTCCTGGCGTCGAGGCCGCCGCCCAGGAGCGGTGGAAAGGGGTTTAGCGGTGGGAGTCCACGTTCCCCTCGAGCCTTTGGAGGACCTGGGCGTCGGGTGGTTTTGTCCTCCGTTCCTCCCTTCCTCCCCAATGCCGCCCTACTGCCTTTCCTCTCCACCCTGGGAGGCCTCTGTCAGTCCTGAGTCCCCTTCCTCTGGGCTGCAAAGATCCTACCCTCCGCCACGTCCTTTCCTTTCGCGGCAGGTACAAATCCAACTACTGCCGGCGGGGCGTGGCGGAGAAAGCCTCGAAGGGTCATTTCTGGTGCCCCATCAAGGGGCCCGGTGCAGTGTACTACACCATGGGGAGGCCGGTGTTTTCTCTGTCGAGCGGCGGGGCACGTCCGAAGGACTGTCCCCTGGCCCGGTTTGGAAGGCACCGGGACCCCGGCGCCGAGAGGGCACCGGCCTACCATCGCCGGTGGCCCTGGCCAGTCCGGACCCTGGGGTCGCCCCTCCTCCGACCGTGACCGTCGTCAATCCGCTCGGGTTCCTCAGGGCCCAGGCAGCGTGCGGGTGCTGTTGCTGCCACCGCCGCGGCAAGGCCGGGCCAGCGGAGAGAGGCGGCGGCGGGGTCAGTGGCGGGACTCGGGCAGGACCTACCTCAGGGGAGGCATCCCTTTCCCCTGCTGCCCAGCCCTCATCTACCCTTGCCCTCCCACCACCGCCCTTGTCCCCTGGCTCTTCCTCCATTCAGGCCCAGCCCTCTTCCTCCGAGGATGGGAGCTTGCGATGGGGAGGCGCCTCGGCATTCCACCCGCCCACTCAGGAGGAGGATAACCTCCCTGCACCTATGGGGATGGGCTGGAACCGTCCCACCCTCTGAATCCTCGAGCGATTCACAGCACCACCAGCGATTGAGGTGACCGCGGCGGTTGCGGGAGAGGTGAACACCTCCCTCCCGGGGTCCCTGCAGGAGGCGTCCATGGAAGATGCTCCACTGTTCCCACCTCCGTTGAGGCGGCCGCTGACCTCGCCACCGACAAAGATGACCATCTGGTGGCGGGCGGCGGGCTCGCCTTCCTCTCTCAGGAGGTGGAGGCTTTGGGGCTAACCCGGCTGCCTCAGAGGGGATCATCAGGTCCTGGAGGGACAACAACCGACTCTCCTTCCCCTTCCGACTCGCTGCTATCCCTTCTCCTGCCTCTGAGTTGCCCCAGGCGCGACCATCTGCCCGGCCATCGGCAGCGTTTGACGCGACGCCCGAAACCCTTGAGGCTCTCAGCGGAAGGAGCTCCGTTAACAACCGTCACCCCGGTGCTGAGGCCTCTGGTGCTGCACTCTGTGGCACTGGGCCCAGCACTGGGAGAAATGCTACCCCTACCGTTGCCACCGATTCTCTGCCCTGCGGCGGCACGCGTCCCGATGCCTCCTCCGCTGAGGCTTCTTGCTCTCCTCCTTCTCCTGCTCCCTGTTCCAACCCCCTCCCAACTGAGCTTCCCGCCCCTCTTCCTCCTCCCCCCCGTCCTTGTCTTTTCCCCAATCCTTCACCTCTTCTTCCCCTACTCCCTTCCTCGTCTCCCTCCTTTTCCTGATCCCTGCCTGAACTCTTTTCCTCCCCTTACTCTGTTACTGCCGCCCCTGGGGTTGCCACGTTTCCTCAGGCGTTGGCCCCGGGAGGCGGTTTCGTTCTCCTGCTCCCAGCACATCTGAGGCCGGTCTCCCTCCGCCACTGTCCTCCCAGCAGGAACCTCGGACGCCCGCATCCCGGTGTCGATGGGTCACGGGGCTCAGGGAGAGTCGGGCCCCAAGGCATTCGAGGGCCTGAGGTCCTGACTCCAGATGCGCTGAAGGGGCGAGATGCGTGCTTTCTTGGAAGACATCCGTGGCTCCAAGAACAAGGTCGCTCTCGCCCTTCAGCGCTGAGATTTTCATCTAATCCTACAAATAGTAAGGGCCCTCTTGGGGAGGGTAAAGGGACCGGGCGGCGGGAGGCCACGCTTACCAGCGGGTCCGTAGCTTCGCGCGACGCTCTGCTCGCTTTTGAGCGCACGGGCACGGTTTGCTCACGAGGCCCAATGGGGGTCGTTGGCACTCCTGCCGGCAAGAATCTTCCCCAGCCCTCTCGATGCCGCGCTCGTCTTTACCACTCTAAACACCCGGGGCTGCGGGTCGGGTTTCCGTAGGTGTGAGGTACTCTCCTTCCTTCGGAAGGGAGGTACTCTGTCGTATTCCTCCAGGAGACCACGCAGCTCCGGGCCGAGGCTAGCTGGCGGCTGGAGTGGGGACAGGGTTTATTTCAGCCACCTGTCGGCCCGTCAAGCCGGGGTGGCTACCCTGTTCTCCCCGAACCTGCAGCCCGAGGTGCTGGGAATCGCCGAGGTCGTGCAGGGTCGCCTGCTGCATCTCCGGGTTCGGATAGAGGGCTGACGCTAAATCTTGTCAACATCTCGCCCCGTCGTCCGTCTCGGAGAGGCTATCAGCGGGCGTCTGCCTTCCTCGGCTCTTTGGATCCCGGCGAGTGCCTGGTTCTGGGCGGGGACTTCAGTGCACCCTCGAGGACCGGGACCGTGCGGGGCCCGAGGCGTGCCCGGCCGCGCGGGCGTCCTCAGGAGATAATAGACCACCACTCCCTGGTGGGCGTCTGGCGTGACCTCCACCTGGGCGAGAAGCGGTATTTACCTACGTCCAGGTGGTGGGTCGTCGGTCTTTCCACTCCCGGTTGGACCGCATTTATCTGTCTCGTCATCATCTCTTACGGGCCCACTCCTCCAGCATCCGGCCCCATTCTCGGACCACCATTTAGTGGCCGTGAAGGCCTCTCTTTCTTCGGAGGCCGGGGCGGCCTACTGGCTTTCAATAACAGCCTGCTGGAGGGCGTGGGCTTCGTGCGCGTCCTTCCGGGAGTTCTGGCTGGCCTGGCGCGGGTGGCGGTGCGCCTTTCCCTCGGCACGGCGGTGGTGGGATGTGGGAAGGTGCGCCGCGGCTCTTCTGCCGGGACTACACCCGGGGCCAGCCGGCGGAGAGGATGCGGCGATGGAGCAGTTGGAGCAGGAGGTTTTAGAGCTAGAGAGGCGGCTGGCCACAAGCCTGAGGATCCGCCCCTCCGCGGGCGTGCCGGGAGCGGGAGAACTCCGGGCCCTCGAGGACCTTCGAGCCGGGGTGCCTTTGTTCGTTCTCGTATCCATCTCCTTCGGGAGATGGATCGAGCTCCCTTCTTCTATGCCCTGGAGAAAGAGGGGGCTAAAGGCACATCGTCTGCCTTCTGGCGGAGGCGGCACCCCCTCACGGATCCGGTGGAGATGCGCGAGAGGGCTCGCGCCTTCTCGCCTCTCTCTTCTCCCGGATCCGACCGGCCGGCGCCCGCGGGGTTCTCTGGAAACGAACTCCCGGCGGTCAGCGCGGGCGACGGACCGGCTAGAGCTGCCTCTCTCCTGGCGAGTTCTCGGAAGCCCTCCGCCTCATGCCCACCAATAAATCCCGGGCATGGGCGGGCTGACCGTGGAGTTCTACCGCGTGTTCTGGGGCGTCCTCGGCCCGGACCTTGCTAGCGTCTGGGCGAGTCCCTGGAGGCGGGGGTCCTCCTTTGCTCGTGCAGGCGAGCCGTGCTTGCCTTGCTGCCCAAGAAGGGGACCTCCGCGATCTGAGAATTGGCGTCCCGTCTCGCTCCTCAGCACGGACTATAAAATCGTTGCTAAAGCCATCTCCTGAGACTCAAGTCCGTGCTGGCGGGCGTGGTCCATCAGACCAGACCTACACCATCCCGGGCGTACCATCTTCGACAACCTTTACTTGGTCGGGATCTCCTAGAAACTAGGGTGTAGGGGCGGTCTGTCGTTCCCTCCTGTCCTTGGATCAGGAGAAGGCGTTCGACAGGATGGACCACGGGTATCTCCTGGGCACTCTGCGGGCCTTCGGCCGGGCCCGCTTTGTGGGCTTTCTCCAGGTGCTGTGCGCTTCCGCGGAGTGTTTGGTCAAGCTCAACTGGACCCTGGCCGCACCGGTCAGCCGGGCGAGGCGTCAAGGCTGCCGCTGTCGGGCCAGCTGTATACTCTGGCCATCGAGCCCTTCCTCCGTCTTCTTCGCAAGAGGTTGGCGGGGTTGGTGCTCCGTGGGCCGGAGATGCGGCTGGTCCTGTCGGCGTCACGCCCGACGGCGTGCTCCTCGTGGTCCAGGACCCGGGAGACCTGGAGCGGGTGGAGGCCTGCCAAGCTGTCTACTCGGCGGCCTCCTCCGCCCGGGTCAACTGGGTCAAGAGCTCTGGCCTGGTGGTAGGGGCCGGGTGGCAGGAGCTCCCTCCCGCCCGCGCTTCAGGCCATCAGGTGGAGCGCGGGTCCGCTGCTCTATCTCGGCGTTTTCTCTCTGCCACGCATCCCTCTTCGCCGGAGAACTGGCAGGTTTAGAGTCCAGGGTGGCTGAGCGATTGCGGAGATGGACAGGACTGCTCGGTGCCTCTCCCTGCGTGGGAGGGTACTGGTGCTTAACCAACTAGTCCTGTCCATGCTCTGGCACCGTCTCAGCACCCTGGTCCCGCCCCAGGTTTCCTGGATCAGATCCAGCAGCTGCTACTGCGGTTCTTCTGGCCAGGACTGCATTGGAGTCTCTGCAGGGTTCTCCATCTTCCCCTGGAGGAGGAGGCAGGGCCTGACGTGTTTGCGCCGCACGCGGGTTCGTGTCCTCCGCCTCCAGGCCCTGCAGAGGCTCTTATTTGATGCAGGTAGTCGGCGTGGGCACGCTGGCGCACACTTTCATCGCCGCTTCCGAGGGCTCCGATATGACCGGCAGCTCCTTTATTTGAGAGGTCTTCGCGAGACCTCTCCGAGCTGCCGGCCTTCTACCAGGACCTCCTCCGGGCCTGGAAGCTGCTAGAGCGACCAGGCCCTTGGGAGCCACCGTGGGGCAGACCTCCTCGCGGAGCCCCTGCTACACAATCCCCATCTCGTGTGCAGGCGGCGGAGTCCCCCTCGATGCGCCAGAGGCTGGTCCTGGCAGAAGTCACTGAGATCGGAGATCTCCTGGACTACGACCGGGAGACTGGGTGGATCGCGGCGCTCGCCCAGCGCATGGGGCTCTCCACCTCGTACTCCCGGCGCGTGCTTCAGGAGGTGAAGGGCGGCTTTGCCGCCCACCGCTCGGGTTTACCTCGACAAGGTCCTGCGAGAGGTGAACCCGCCCGCCCCTCACCCCGGCCGCCCGATCTATCCGTCGGCCCTAAGCCCGCGTACCTCCCGACCGCCTCCCCTCGTCACCCGGGCGGCTGCAGCGTTGCAGCCGATCCCCTTCGAACGCGTCAAAGAGTCACCTGTACACGCTCGTGCTTCACGCTCCACTTCCCCACCCTCGTGTCCGCCCAGACACCAAGTGGCGGGACCTCCTACCACCAATGGAGGGTGGGGAGCCCGGTGAGCCAGCCTCTGTCGACCTTGGTTCCACGGCCCACCGGGGACATCTGCTGGAGAATCCTGCACGGGCTGTGAGCACGGGCGTGTACTTGGCGGATTCACCCCCACCCGACACGTGCCTCTTCTGTGGCGTGAGGAGACCCTGGCGCACATCTACATTGAGTGCGCCAGGTTACAACCCCTCTTTCGGCTCCTCCAGAACCTCCTGTTGAGGTTCTGGCTGCACTTTCCCCACTTGTTAATTTATGCACACCCCATCCGAGGCCCCACAAAGTCGCGGGACCTCCTGGTCAACCTCCTCCTGGCTCGGCCAAGATGGTAATTTATAAGACCAGGGAGCAGAGGTTGGCTGGGGAGGGCCTGCGACTGTGGGGCCTATTTCCGTTCCTGCATCCGCTCACGTATCCGGGCAGAGTTCCACTGGGCAGCGTCCGCTGGCTCTCGAGACGTTCGAGAGGCAGTGGGCGCTGTCCGGGGGTTCTCTGCTCGGTATCCCCATCCGGCTCCTCGTTTTAACCCTTTGACCCTCACACCTGTACCTGTTTTTCATTATTTGTCCCCAGTAATTAGTTGGTTCTTCTGGGTTCTGTGGACCCTCCCCGTAGGCTGGGGGGAGGTCCTTTAGATGTGGGCGGGCTTACGCCCGCCCACCTCCTGGACACCAAATAGTTCGGGCGGAGAGAGGAAACACGCTTCCACTGACCACGGAGGCTGTTGGTTTGGGCTTGTTCTGCTTTTCCTCCCCTGCCCCTCCTCCTCTTTTTGGGAGGGTGTGTGAGGCTACTGGGGTTGTGGCAGGCAGGCCCTGGCTACATTCTGGGCCAGGTCCCCTCTCTGCCTGCTCTGTTTGCAGGCAGCCTTTCCCCACCCCACCCCTCAGCTGGCTGCAGGGCTGCTGGGGTGTGGGGGGGTGGACAGAGGCCTTTGCTGCCCTCATCCTGGTGGGGCAGGACCCCATTTTCCATCTTTTTGGGGACTGCCTGGCCCCTTTCTTCGTGCTGCAGGCCTGGACTTCACCGTTCCTGCAGCTGCTGCTCCCTCTGGAGTGGAAGAGGTAAGGGGCTGCTTTATAGCTGCTCCTGGGGTTTTCCTTCCCCTCCACAAGTTTGTGGGGTGGGTGAGTGTTTGTAAGGGGCCTCTTGCCATCTGGGCCCCTAGGTGACAGCTGGCACAGCTTTTGTGGGAGTGCTGGGGGTGGTTCCGTCTGCTCCCTGCTGTCTCCCCTGCATTTCTGCTGCTGCTGTTGCTACTCCTCTCCAGCCCCAGGTGCTGTAGGGGCCATCTCCATCCTTGGCCCCACTGCTCGCCTCCCGCCCCTCCCTTGCTCTGGTGGGTCCTGCAGCAGGTGCAGTGAGCCTGCCACTCAGGCGCCCGTGGGCACACTGGTTTCCTCCCCGCAGTGTCTTGCTGCCCCTGCTTTCTTGAGCAGGCCCCTCCTCACAGCCTGCATTCCCTCTCCTCTACCCATGTGCCCATGCTCCCCTCTGTCATCTCGTTTGGTGCCTGAGCCTTTCCATTCTTCTTTAGTTACCCTCCCCCAAACACCGTTTCACTTCCCACGTGTCTTTCAATAATTGACCCTCTCACATTCCCAGTGCAGCCGGAGGAGCCGCTCTTATCGTCCTGTGCTGGGAGCTGTATTCCTTACTCCTTCCCCTTTTCCCTGTCTGAACTGTCACCCTCCACCCCACTTCCAGCCTAGTGGGGGGGAGCGGTGAACCTCCTTCCTCCCCTCCCTCTCCCTCTTTGTTCCCTCCCCTGGTGGTTTTGGTCCTCCCCTAATTGTTTGTTTGTTTGTTTGTCTGTCTGTCTGTCTGTCTGTCTTTCCTTCCCACCTACGACCACAATGGAGGGTTGTCCAGCGACACCCCTGCCAGACCCTCCCGCCCACCCCTAAAACAACAACCCCTCTGAGGCTGCCGGGCCCCCGTCCTCTGACAAAGGAGGCGGACATGGGCGAGGACACCGGGGCCTCGACCGCCTCTGCGCGGCGCCTCCCGACACCTCTAAGAACTTCCCTGAAGGGTAGGAAGGGCCGGGGACCAAGAAGGGCAAGAGCCCCGCCCGGAAGGCAAAACCTCCTGAGGCGAGGGCTCACTCCCGGCGCGACCCATCTGCTGGCGCGGCCCCCTCCTTCCCGCTCCTGTTCCTTCCACCAGCTCTGGGGGCAGCGGTGTCCCGGGCCCCAGGCGTGCCAGTAACCGCCACCCCCCACCTGCCGCCTCCCAAGCCGCCTCCCGGAATACCATCCCGGCGGCGCGGCGCCTTTCCACCTTGACCAGGAGGCGCGGGGTCCGTTGTCTCCTGGTGGCGGCTCTCGCCCCGCGTGGAGACCTACGTGCGGGCGTTGGCGCAGCGTGGTGGGACCAGCGGCCGTGGTGGCGGCCTCTAGGATGTTCGGGAGGGTAGTATTCTTCCTGGCGTCCGAGGCCGCGCCCGGGAGCGGTGGAAAGGGGTTTGGCGGTGGGGAGTCCACGTTCCCCTCGAGCCTTTGGAGGACCTGGGCGTCGGGTGGTTTTGTCCTCCGTTCCTCCCTTCCTCCCCAATGCCGCCCTACTGCCTTTCCTCTCCACCTGGGAGGCCTCTGTCAGTCCTGAGTCCCCTTCCTCTGGGCTGCAAAGATCCTACCCTCCGCCACGTCCTTTCCTTTCGCGGCAGGTACAAATCCAACTACTGCCGGCGGGGCGTGGCGGAGAAGCCCTCGAAGGGTCATTTCTGGTGCCCCATCAAGGGGCCCGGTGCAGTGTACTACACCATGGGGAGGCCGGTGTTTTCTCTGTCGAGCGGCGGGGCGTCCGAAGGACTGTCCCCTGGCCCGGTTTGGAAAGGCACCGGGACCCCGGCGCCGGGAGGAGCACCGGCCCTACCATCGCCGGTGGCCCTGGCGGTCCGGACCCTGGGGTCGCCCCTCCTCCGACCGTGACCGTCGTCAATCCCGCTCGGGTTCCTCAGGGCCCAGGCAGCGTCACGGGTGCTGTTGCTGCCACCGCCAAAGCGGCAAGGCCGGGCCCGCGGAGAGGCGGCGGGGTCAGTGGCGGGACTCGGGCAGGACCTACCTCAGGAGGCATCCCTTTCCCCTGCTGCCCAGCCCTCATCTACCCTTGCCCTCCCACCACCGCCCTTGTCCCTGGCTCTTCCTCCATTCAGGCCCAGCCCTCTTCCTCCGAGGATGGGAGCTTGCGATGGGGAGCGCCCGGCGCCTCGGCATTCCACCCCGCCCACTCAGGAGAGGATAACCTCCCTGCACCTATGGGGATGGGCGCTGGAACCGTCCCACCCTCTGAATCCTCGAGCGATTCACAGCACCTGCGATTGAGGTGACCGCGGCGGTTGCGGGAGAGGTGAACACCTCCCTCCCGGGGTCCCTGCAGGAGGGGCGTCCATGGAAGATGCTCCCACTGTTCCCACCTCCGTTGAGGCGGCCGCTGACCTCGCCACCGACAAAGATGACCATCTGGTGGCGGGCGGCGGGCTCGCCTTCCTCTCTCAGGAGGTGGAGGCTTTGAGGCTAACCCGGCTGCCTCAGAGGGGATCATCAGGTCCTGGAGGGACAACAACCGACCTCTCCTTCCCCTTCCGACTCGCTGCTATCCCTTCTCCTGCCTCTGAGTTGCCCCAGGCGCGACCATCTGCCCGGCCATCGGCAGCGTTTGACGCGGCCGCGAAACCCTTGAGGCTCTCAGCGGAAGGAGCTCCGTTAACAACCGTCACCCCGGTGCTGAGGCCTCTGGTGCTGCACTCTCTGTGGCACTGGAGCCCAGCACTGGGAGAGTATTACTACCCCTACCGTTGCCACGATTCTCTGCCCTGCGGCGGCACCGCGTCCCGATGCCTCCTCCGCTGAGGCTTCTTGCTCTCCTCCTTCTCCTGCTCCCTGTTCCAACCCCCTCCCAACTGAGCTTCCCGCCCCTCTTCCTCCTCCCCGTCCTTGTCTTTTCCCCAATCCTTCACCTCTTCTTCCCCTACTCCCTTCCTCGTCTCCCTCCTTTTCCTGATCCCTGCCTGAACTCTTTTCCTCCCCTTACTCTGTTACTGCCGCCCCTGGGGTTGCCACGTTTCCTCAGGCGTTGGCCCCGGGAGGCGGTTTCATTCTCCTGCTCCCAGCACATCTAGGCGGTCTCCCTCCGCCACTGTCCTCCCAGCAGGAACCTCGGCGCCCGCATCCCGGTGTCGATGGGTCACGGGGCTCAGGGAGGGTCGGGCCCCAAGGCATTCGAGGCCTGAGGTCCTGACTCCAGATGCGCTGAAGGCGAGATCGTGCTTTCTTGGAAGACATCCGTGGCTCCAAGAACAAGGTCGCTCTCGCCCTTCAGCGCTGGGAAATTTTCATCTAATCCTACAAATAGTAAGGGCCCTCTTGGGGAGGAGTAAAGGGACCGGGCGGCGGAGGCCCACGGCTTACCAGCGGGTCCGTAGCTTCGCGGCGCTCTGCTCGCTTTTGAGGCACGCAGGCACGGTTTGCTCACGAGGCCCAATGGGGTCGTTGGCACTCCTGCCGGCAAGAATCTTCCCCAGCCCTCTCGATGCCGCGCTCATCTTTACCACTCTAAACACCCGGGGCTGCGGGTGGGTTTCCGTAGGTGTGAGGTACTCTCCTTCCTTGGAAGGGAGGTACTCTGTCGTATTCCTCCAGGAGACCCACGCAGCTCCGGGCCGAGGCTAGCTGGCGGCTGGAGTGGGGACAGGGTTTATTTCAGCCACCTGTCGGCCCATCAAGCCGGGGTGGCTACCTGTTCTCCCGAACCTGCAGCCCGAGGTGCTGGGAATCGCCGGTCGTGCAGGGTCGCCTGCTGCATCTCGGGTTCGGATAGAGGGCTGACACTAAATCTTGTCAACATCTCGCCCGTCGTCCGTCTCGGAGAGCTTCGCTTCTATCAGCGGCGTCTGCCTTCCTCGGCTCTTTGGATCGGCGAGTGCCTGGTTCTGGGCGGGGACTTCAATTGCACCCTCGAGGACCGGGACCGTGCGGGGCCGAGAAGTGCCCGGCCGCGCGGGCGTCCTCAGGAGATAATAGACCACCACTCCCTGGTGGGCGTCTGGCGTGACCTCCACCTGGGCGAGAAGCGGTATTTACCTACGTCCAGGTGGTGGGTCGTCGGTCTTTCCACTCCCGGTTGGACCGCATTTATCTGTCTCGTCATCATCTCTTACGGGCCTCCTCCAGCATCCGGCGGCCCCATTCTCGGACCACCATTTAGTGGCCGTGAAGGCCTCTCTTTCTTGAGAGGCCGGGGCGGCCTACTGGCATTTCAATAACAGCCTGCTGGAGGGCGTGGGCCATGCGTCCTTCCGGGAGTTCTGGCTGGCCTGGCGCGGGTGGCGGTGCGCCTTTCCTCGGCACGGCGGTGGTGGGATGTGGGGAAGGTGCGCGCGCGGCTCTTCTGCCGGGACTACACCCGGGGCCAGCCGGCGGAGGATGCGGCGATGGAGCAGTTGGAGCAGGAGGTTTTAGAGCTAGAGGCGGCTGGCCACAAGCCCTGAGATCCGCCCCTCCGCGGGCGTGCCGGGAGAAGCGGGAGGAACTCCGGGCCTCGAGGACCTTCGAGCCGGGGTGCCTTTGTTCGTTCTCGTATCCATCTCCTTCGGAGATGGATCGAAACTCCCGCTTCTTCTATGCCCTGGAGAAAAGAGGGGGCTAAAGGCACATCGTCTGCCTTCTGGCGGAGGCGGCACCCCCTCACGGATCCGGTGGAGATGCGCGAGAGGGCTCGCGCCTTCTCGCCTCTCTCTTCTCCCGGATCCGACCGGCGCCGGCGCCCGCGGGGTTCTCTGGAAACGAACTCCCGGCGGTCAGCGGGCGACGGACCGGCTAGAGCTGCCTCTCTCCTGGCGAGTTCTGGAAGCCCTCCGCCTCATGCCCACCAATAAATCCCGGGCATGGGCGGGCTGACCGTGGAGTTCTACCGCGTGTTCTGGGGCGTCCTCGGCCCGGACCTTGCTAAGCGTCTGGGCGAGTCCCTGGAGGCGAGGTCCTCCCTTTGCTCGTGCAGGCGAGCGTGCTGCCTTGCTGCCCAAGAAGGGGACCTCCGCGATCTGAGAATTGGCGTCCGTCTCGCTCCTCAGCACGGACTATAAAATCGTTGCTAAAGCCATCTCCCTGAGACTCAAGTCCGTGCTGGCGGGCGTGGTCCATCAGACCAGACCTACACCATCCCGGGCCGTACCATCTTCGACAACCTTTACTTGGTCGGGATCTCCTAGAGCTAGGGTGTAGGGGCGGTCTGTCGTTCGCCCTCCTGTCCTTGGATCAGGAGAAGGCGTTCGACAGGATGGACCACGGGTATCTCCTGGGCACTCTGCGGGCCTTCGGCCGGGCCCGCTTTGTGGGCTTTCTCCAGGTGCTGTGCGCTTCGCGGAGTGTTTGGTCAAGCTCAACTGGACCCTGACCGCACCGGTCAGCTTGGGCGAGGAATGCGTCAAGGCTGCCGCTGTCGGGCCAGCTGTATACTCTGGCCATCGAGCCCTTCCTCCGTCTTCTTCGCAAGAGGTTGGCGGGGTTGGTGCTCCGTGAGCGGAGATGCGGCTGGTCCTGTCGGCGTGCGCCCGACGGCGTGCTCCTCGTGGTCAGGACCCGGGAGACCTGGGCGGGTGAGGCCTGCCAAGCTGTCTACTCGGCGGCCTCCTCCGCCCGGGTCAACTGGGTCAAGAGCTCTGGCCTGGTGGTAGGGGCCGGGTGGCAGGCGAGCTCCCTCCCGCCAGCGCTTCAGGCCATCAGGTGGGCGCGGGTCCGCTGCTCTATCTCGGCGTTTTTCTCTCTGCCACGCATCCCTCTTCGCGGAGAACTGGCAGGTTTAGAGTCCAGGGTGGCTGAGCGATTGCGGAGATGGACAGGACTGCTCCGGTGCCTCTCCCTGCGTGGGAGGGTACTGGTGCTTAACCAACTAGTCCTGTCCATGCTCTGGCACCGTCTCAGCACCCTGGTCCCGCCCGGGTTTCCTGGATCAGATCCAGCAGCTGCTACTGCGGTTCTTCTGGCCAGGACTGCATTGGGTCTCTGCAGGGTTCTCCATCTTCCCTGGAGGAGGAGGCAGGGCCTGGCGTGTTTGCGCCGCAGCGGGTTCGTGTCCTCCGCCTCCAGGCCCTGCAGAGGCTCCTTATTTGATGCAGGTAGTCGGCGTGGAGCACGCTGGCGCACACTTTCATCGCCGCTTCCGAGGGCTCCGATATGACCGGCAGCTCCTTTATTTGAGAGGTCTTCCGCGAGACCTCTCCGAGCTGCCGGCCTTCTACCAGGACCTCCTCCGGGCCTGGAAGCTGCTAGAGGCGACCAGGCCCTTGGGAGCCACCGTGGGGCAGACCTCCTCGCGGAGCCCCTGCTACACAATCCCCATCTCGTGTGCAGGCGGCGGAGTCCCCTCGATGCGCCAGAGGCTGGTCCTGGCAGAAGTCACTGAGATCGGAGATCTCCTGGACTACGACCGGGAGACTGGGTGGATCCCGGCGCTCGCCCAGCGCATGGGGCTCTCCACCCTCGTGCTCCCGGCGCGTGCTTCAGGAGGTGAAGGGCGGCTTTGCCGCCACCGCTCGGGTTTACCTCGACAAGGTCCTGCGAGAGGTGAACCCGCCCGCCCCTCACCCCGGCCGCCCGATCTATCCGTCGGCCCTAAGCCCGCGTACCTCCCCGACCGCCTCCCCTCGTCACCGAGCGGCTGCAGCGTTGCAGCGGTCCCCCTTCGAACGCGCCAAAGAGTCACCTGTACACGCTCGTGCTTCACACGCTCCACTTCCCCACCCTTGTGTCCCGCCCAGACACCAAGTGGCGGGACCTCCTACCACCAATGGAGGTGGGGCCCGGTGAGCCAGCCTCTATTCGACCTTGGTTCCACGGCCCACGAGACATCTGCTGGAGAATCCTGCGGAGCTGTGAGCACGGGCGTGTACTTGGCAGTTCACCCCACCCGACACGTGCCTCTTCTGTGGCGTGAGGAGACCCTGGCGCACATCTACATTGAGTGCGCCAGGTTACAACCCCTCTTTCGGCTCCTCCAGAACCTCCTGTTGAGGTTCTGGCTGCACTTCCCCCACTTGTTAATTTATGCACACCCCATCCGAGGCCCCACAAAGTCGCGGGACCTCCTGGTCAACCTCCTCCTGGCTACGCCAAGATGGTAATTTATAAGACCAGGAGCAGAGGTTGGCGAGGAGGGCCTGCGACTGTGGGGCCTATTTCCGTTCCTGCATCCGCTCACGTATCCGGGCAGAGTTCCACTGGGCGGCGTCCGCTGGCTCTCTCGAGACCTTCGAGGGGCAGTGGGCGCTGTCGGGGATTCTCTGCTCGGTGTCCCCATCCGGTTCCCTTGTTTTAGCCCTTTGACCCTCACACCTGTCCTTGTTTTCTTTTATTTGTCCCAAGTAATTACTTGGTTTCCTGGGCTCAGTGGACCCTCCCCATAGGCTGGGGAGGTCCTTTAGATGTGGACAGGCTAATGCCTTCCCA
>JAFJHL010000317.1:0-20112 GCA_019425775.1 Rafetus swinhoei
ATAAGATGGCCATGGGGCGCCCCTCCAGACCTCACCGGGATTCTGATCCCCTCCACGTCGATCCTCCCCATCTCCAGCCCCAAGTCCTCCCCTGCTCCCGATCCCTTTCCTACCCCTGCCTTCCCCTCACTCCCTAACCCGAACCACTGCCCGGCCTAGAGCCCACCCCTTCTCCCGCCCTGACTGTGGAGAACCCCCGCTGCCGTCCCCCCGTCCTCCTCCCATACCAGTCCCTGTCGGGTCACCTGACCTACCCCACTGCCCCCAAATGTCTGCTAGTGCCACCCCCACGGGGGCCGTCTCGTTCCCGCTAGCTGCGAGCGGCCCTCGGGGGGTGGTTTTTGTGTCCCCGGTCCTCAACCCGTTAGGGGCTGCCTTGTTCCCTCCGCCGCCCCCTCCCTCGCCGGGGTCGGGGACGGGCAGCGCGGCGCCATCGGTGTCGGCGCCGCGTCGGGGATCGGATCCCTGCTTGCCCGTCTCCGTGGCCCGTGAGCTCCACCCGGGGGCCCGGACGGAGGAGAACCCTGGCTCCCCCCTGGCGCTGAGGAGCGGGCTGCGCCAATTCCTCGCGGATAACCGCGGGGCAAAAGGAAAGGTGCAGCTCGCCCTCCAGCGCTGGGGGGACTTCCACTCTATCCTCCAGGCTACTAGAGCTCTGTTGCAGGAGGAGAGGACAAATAGGCAGGACGATGCGGCCTACCGCCGGACCCGCAGGTTTCGAGACGCTCTCCTGACCTTCGGGTCGGAGAGCGGTCTGCTGCGGGGCCTGCGGGGGGCCGCTGATTCACCTGCCCGCGAGGATCCACCCCAGCCCTCTCAATGCAGTACACAACCGTCGCGACACTGAACGCCCGGGGCTGTAGGGCGGGTCTCCGCAGGAGCCGGGTGCTCTCCTTCCTTCGGGAGGGGGGGTACTCGGTGGTTTTCCTGCAGGAGACCCACGACTCCAGCCGTCGAGGCTGGCTGGCGGCTGGAGTGGGGGGCGGGGTGCATTTTAGCCACCTCGGCGTTCGCTCGGCGGGGTGGCCACCTGTTCTCCCCTGCCCTACGGCCCGAGGTGCTGGGGACCGCCCGAGGTGTCCCGGGCGCCTGCTGCGTCCGGGCCCGGCGTGGAGGGCTGGCGTTGAACTTGGTCGCGTCGCCCGAGCGGGCCCGGACCAGGTCACCTCCTTCCTCGGCACTTTGGATCCTCGCGAGTGCCTGGTCCTGGGCGGATTTCAACACCACCTCGATGACCGGGACCGTAGGACTCGCGAACTGCCAGGCCGCAGCGGACGCCCTCAGGGAGATCGTGACCATCACTCCTGGTGGACGCCTGGCGACCACCACCCGGACGACAGTACCACCTTTACTTACGTCCCGGTGGGGTACAATCGGTCGAGCCACTCCGGTTGGATCGCATTTACCTTTCTCGCTTCCACCTGGCACGGGCCCACTCTCCAGCATCCGCCGCCCCGCTCACGACCACCATTTGGTGACGTGGAAAGCCTCTCTGAGTTCGAGAGGCTGGGGCCGCCTATTGGCATTTTAATAATAGCTTGCTGGAGGACGGGGCTTCGTGGCGCCCTTCCGGAGTTCTGGCGGCCTGGCAGGAGCAGCGCCCGCCTTCTCGGCGCGCGATGGTGGGACGGGGAAGGTGCGCGCCGCTCTTCTGCCGTGACTACTCCCGGCGCCAGCCGCGGAGGGATGCGCGATAGAGCAGTTGGAACGGGAGGTCTTGAAGCTTGAGAGGCGCCTGGTGTCCGCTCGAGGATCCATCCTTCCGCGAGGCGCACCGGGAGAGGCGGGAGGAGCCCGGCCCTGGAAGATCACAGGGCCCGGGCGCTTTGTTCGATCCCCGCATCCAGCTCCTTCGAGATGGATCATGCTCCCGCTTCTTCTACGCCTGGAGAAAAGGAGGGGGCTAAAAGCACGCCACCTGCCTTTTAGCAGAGGACGGCACTCTCACGGATCCGGCGGAGATGGCCAGGCCTTCTACGCCAGTTTGTTCTCCCGATCCGACCGGCCGACGCCTGCAAGGTCCTCTGACCGAGCTCCCGACGGTCAGCGCTGGCGATCGAGACCGCTAGAGCTGCCTCTCACTCTGGCCGAAGTTCTCGGAAGCCTCCGCCTCATGCCCAACAATAAAACCCCGGCATGGACGGGCTGACCGTGGAGTTCTACCGCAGTTCTGGGACGCCCTCGCCCAGACCTCGCTACCGCCTGGGCCGAAGTCTGAGAGCGGGTCCTCCTCTGTCAGGCAGGCGAGCGGTGCTCGCTTTATTGCCGAAGAGGGGGACTCTCGCGACCCACGGAACTGGCGCCCTGCCTCGCCTCCTCAGCACGGACTACAAAGTCGAGCAAAGCCATCTCGCTGCGACTGCGGTCCGTGCTGGCGGACGTGATCCATCCCGACCAGACCTACACCGCCCCGGCCGTAGTATTTTTGACAACTTGTATTTGGTCCGGGATCTCTTAGAGCTGGGGTGTAGGACGGCTTGTCGCTCGCCTCCTGTCCCTGGACCAGGAGAAGGCGCTCGACAGGATGGACCACGGTATCTCCTGGGCACCCTGCAGGCCTTCGCTTCGGGCCCCGCTTTGTGGGTTTTCTCCGGTGCTGTACGCTCGCGGAGTGTCTGGTCAGGCTCAACTGACCCTGACCGAGCCGGTCAGCTTCGGGCGGGGTACGCCAGGGGTGTCCGCTGTCGGGCCAGCTGTACGCTTCTGGCGATCGAGTTCTTCCTCCGCCTCCGTAAGGAGGTTGACGGGTTGGTGCTGCGGAGCCGGAGCTGCGGCTGGTCCTGTCGGGCGCACGCCGATGACGTGCTCCTCGTGGTCCAGGACCCGGCGACCTGGCGCGGTGGAGGCCTGCCGCCGCTACTCGCAGCCTCTCCGCCCGGGTCAACTGGGTCAAGAGCTCTGGCCTGGTGGTCGGGGACGGGTGGCGGGCCGGCTCCTCCCACCCGCGCTTCAGGCCATCAGGTGGAGCGCGGTCCGCTGCTCTATCTGGGCGCCTATTTATCCGCCGCGCATCCTTCTCCGCCGAAAACTGGCAAGGTTTGGACGCCAGGGTGGGTGAGCGGTTGCGAGGTGGGCAGGACTTGCTCCGTGCCTCTCCTTCGCGGGAGGGCACTGGTGCTAAATCAGCTGGTCCTGTCCATGCTCTGGCACCGACTCAACACCCTGCGCCCGGCCCCGGAGGTCCTGGCCAAGCTCCAGAGGACAGCTTTGGAGTTCTTTGGCCAGGACTGCACTGGGTCTCTGCAGGGGCCTTGTCTCTCCCCTGGAGGAGGGGGCCAGGGCCTGGTCTGCGTGCGCAGCCAGGTCCGACCTTCCGCCTCCAGGCCCTGCAGAGACTCCTCTTTAGTGCAGGTAGTCCGGCATGGAGCACTTTGGGGTGCGCTTCCTCCGCCGCCTCCGAGGGCTCCGACATACGACCGCAGCTCTTTATCCATCCGAGGGGTCTTCCGCGAGACCTCTCAGAGCTGCCGGAATTCTACCAGGACCTCCTCCAGACCTGGAAGCTGTTCTCAGCAACCAGGTCCGCTGTGGCCGCCGAGGAGCAGACCTCTCGCGGAGCCCCTGCTCCACAATCCAGCCTTGTGCGTGCAGGTGGCGGAGTCTCTTCGTGCGCCGGAGGCTGATCCTGGCAGAAACCACCAAGGTCGGAGACCTCCTGACTACGCCGGGGACTGGGTGGATCTCGCGGCGCCGCTGGCCGCATGGGGCTTTCCACCCTCGAACCCCTCTGCGCCTACTCCGGGAGGTGAAGGCGGTTTTGCCGCTGCCCGCCTCGACTTCCTGCAGAGAGCCCTGCGAGAGGGTACGCCCGCCTCCCTTCCTGCAAACCTCCGTCCCTTATTATCGGGCCCCTGTTCCGCTGGCCCCCGAGCCTCCCATCCTTGATTCCCAGCCGGCTGCAAAAATTGCAGCCGGTCTGCTTTCGAACCGCGCCTAGGGAACATCTGTACACGCCGTGCTCCACACTCTGCATTTCACCTCATGTCCCGCCCCGACACTAAGTGGCGGGACTATCTAAGACCCATAGAGGGTGGGGAACCCCGTGGGCCAGCGTGTATTCCCATCTAATTCCACGCCCATCGGGGACATTAGTTGGCGGCTCCTTCACGGAGCCGTGAGCACGGGCGTGCACCTGGCGCGTTCACCCCATCCCGAAGCCTGCCCTTCTGCGCGTGAGGGAAAACCTGGCGACGATACCTGGAGTGCGCCAGGTTGCAGCCCCTATTCGCTCCTCCAGAACCTCTTGTTGAGGTTCTGGCTGCACTTTTCCTCACCTTTTATTTATGCACACTAACTGCTGCCTTCCACAAAGTCGCGGGACCTCTCGCCAACCTCCTCCTGGCCTTGGCTAAAGCCGCCATTCATAACACCAGGAGGAGGATGCTGACGAGGGGTTCCTGCGACTGTGGGGCCTATTTCCGCTCCTCCCTTGTGTCACGATCCGGCAGAGTTCCTCTGGGCGGCGCCCACTGGCTCCCTTGACAGCTTCGAGGAGCAGTGGGCGCTGTCCGGGTTCTCTGCTCGGTGTCCCCATCTGGTTCCCTAGTTATTAACCTTTAGCCTGCACTCCTTGTCCTTTGTCATTATTTGTCCCCAGTAATTAATTGGACGCTGGTCCAGTCGTCCCTCCTGCAAGGCTGGGGAGGGGCTTTAGAGTCAGGGCTTCGCCCGCCCACTCTCCGTGTTTTTCCAAATAGACTCCACTCCACTCCTGAGAAGGAGGAGAGGCAGCAGGGTGCAGGGGCTGCTCTCTTCCTTCTCCCCCCGTTCCTGTTCCTGATCCCGATCCCACTGCCTGCACCAGCCGGAGCCCTCCCCACCTCACTGAGCCACCACCACCACCACCTCCTGCTGAAACCCCAACGCTGCTGGGCTGCTCCCCCCGGACGACGCTGCTGCTGCTACCTACCACCGCCACCAGCTGTTCCTGTTGCCCGAGAGGGGAGGGGGGGCCTGCCGGCTGCCCCCCCTCCCCTCCTCCGCTCCAGAGAAGGAGGACCACCCCACCAGCACCTACCACCTGGAAGCCTCCCTGCTCCCTGCTGCTTGCTGCCTGCCCACTGCTGCTGCTGCACCCCGCTGAGGGGGAGAAGAGGAGATCGCCATCGACGACTGTGGAGGGGGTTTGTTTAAAGGACTGAGCTTCTTTCATCTGCTCTAGGGGTGGTGGTGAACTGAGCTGTTGAAAGGGGGGCCGGGGGAGAGGCTCAGAGCCCTCCCCAGTCCAGCTACCCGCCCCCGCTGCCACCACCCCAACGCCTCCACCGCCCCTCACCACCTGGACTCTCTCTTCTCTCTGGCGGGTTTGCTGCCCCGCCTCCACCTGGGACCCTGCTGCAGCGGTGGGTGAGGTCGAGCCTCACAACGCTCGTGGGCGTGCTCCTCCCACCCCTTGACTTGGCCCTCCTCAGCTACATTTGGCTGGGGGCCACCTCACTTTTGGTCACCTACCCTACCCCAGCAGCTTGTTTCCTTCCCCACTGCCTGCCCCTCCCTGCTAGCCTAGGTTGTTTTTCCTTCCTCCCCAAGTTACTTACCCACCACACCCATTCCCAAAGTTTGTTATCAGCCACGCCCTACCCCAGCCGGCCCAACTGTGTGTGAGCCCGCCCTCTCAGCTGCTGTTGTGTTCCATTTTGACCTTCCCCAGCTGTCCGCAAGCCTCTGAGCACTACCCAAATTGCCTTGCCCTCCCTGCCCCGAGCGCCGTGCCCCATCCCCTTTAGTTAGCCCCTGTTCCGTGCACCTCCCCAATGGTCCCATAGTTTCTATATACCCCAGTGCAGCCGGAGGAGCCGGCCCCGCCCTGTACCTATTGCCTTGTCCCCTGCCTCTGCCAGCGCCTCCTCTGTCCGCAGCCTTACAGGGAGGAGTGGTCGCTGGCTCCTCGGTCTCCTCTGTTTGTCCCGCCATTTCTGGTGCCCTCCTCCTGCAATAGTCAGCGGGAGGGAGTGGTTGCCTCCTCCTCCTCCACCCAATCGCGCCCTTTTTTTTTCCCCGCTTCCTCCCCCACTATAGCGCTCCTCCTCTGCCACAGGCTCAGCAGGGAGGAGAGGCTGCAAACCCCGCCCCTTCCTCAGCTGCCCTTCCTGAACCTGTACCCTTCCTCTCCCCTTCCTTCCCTTATTGACGCCCTCCTCCCTGCCTGTTAGCCTGGTGGGAGGAGCGGTCAACTCCCGCCTCCAACCTCCTCCCCTTTGCCAATTGAAAGCCCCTTCCCCTTCATGATGGAGGAAGCCCTGCCCTGTCAGTCCCACGGTCCCCTGCTACCACCGAGCCCAACGACTGCTGCGGCTGACCTCCCGACCCCAGGTCCGAGCTCCGCCGCTGCCACGGCCGACGCTCCCAGATTTGGGAGCAACCACCACCTCGGCCGGAAAAAGGGCGGGGGAAGAAAAAGGGCAAAGGCCCGGCCCCAAGGCCAAATCCACCGTGGCCGAGGCCGCCTGGCCCCTGTGGCCCTATCATCTACCACAGTCCTCCTTCCCTGCTGTTCCCACCACCAGCTCTGGGGTGATCCATCTACGGCCCCAGAGCGCACGCCCAGGTGGCCGCTGCCGCCCCACATGCCGGGTCATCTGCCCCTACAGCCGCCTCCAGCTCCATCCCTGGTGGCCGGGCCCTTTCACCTTGACCAGGAGGCACGGCGCTCGCTGCCTCCTCGCCGCCGCCCCACATGGAAACCCACGTGGCGGGCGTTGGCGAGGGTGGTGGGGCCTCGGCCGTGGTGGCGGCCTCCAAAATGTATGGCAAAGCGGTGTTCTTCCTGCTCGAGGCCGCGCCAGGAGGCGGTGGAGAGGGGCCTGGCGGTGGGGCGGCACGTGCCCTCGAACCGCTGAGGACCTGGGCGCACGGGTGGTTCTCACCTCCGCCCCGCCTTCCTCCCCAATGCCGCCTGCTTGCCTTCCCTCCGCCTGGGAAAACCCATATCGACCATCAGCCCTCTCCCGCTGGGCTGTAAGTGACCCCCGCCTCCGCCACGCCCTGTCCTTCCGCCGGCAGGTACAACTGCAGCTGCTGCCGGGCGGGCGGGCGGGAGGCGCCGAGGGGTCCTTCTGGTGCCCTACCAGGGGCCCATTACCGAGTCCACTACTCTTCGGGAGACCCGGTGCTTCTCTGCCGGGCGATGGGGCACGCCCGAGGGACTGCCCTTGGCCCGGCCGAGGAGGCGCCCGGCCCCCGGAGCCCGGAAGGGCGCCGCCCCACCACCGCCGCCCCCTGGTAGTCCGGACTCGCGCCGCCTCTCCCAACCGACGGCCCTGCTCGAGCCGGAGGCGCCCGGCGCGTGCCCGAAGGGGCAGGCGGGCCCCGCCTCCACTCGATCTGTCTCTGCGGGCCCGAGGAGGAGAGGGTGGCGCTGCTGTTGCCGGGCGAGGAGAGGGCTCCCCGGGTGGAGGTATCCTTTCCAACCCTTATCGCAACGCCCCGAAACCAAAAGCGCTCGGCCTTGCCCTTGCTGACCAGCCTCCGCCTCCACCTCGGAGGGCTGGACGCCGTCCGGGAAGCGCAGCCCGCCGGTCGCTGGGCTTCCTCTCCTCCGATGGGGAGGGTGGGAAGGCCTCAAAGATCCCGAGGGGGCCAGCGCTGTCAAGACGCTCGCGAGCATCAGCAGGAGGCGCCGCCGAGAAAGTTGGCAGCGAGGGGGACGACGACGCCCTCTGCGGAGCCTATCCGCGAGGAGGCCTCCGTGGAGCTCCCGGCCCCGGCTCCAACTGAGCCCTCCTCCGTCCCCGCTGAGGTAATTGTTGCCTTGGCGGCCGGAGGGGAAGGCTCTGGGCCGAGGGGATGGAGTTGAGCTCCATCTTTGAGGAGATTGAGGCCCTGGGTCTGACCCCACTCACCCAGGGGAGGACGACCTCCGCCAGCGGGCTCGGTCTGGGCGGCGACGCTGTGGCGCCGCCTCCTCTCCTCAACCCTGTGTCCCAGGTGGCCGACCCGCCTCACACTCGGGCGCCTGATATTGCCCACTGCCCGGCCGACTCGCCGGAGCTGATGCCGCCGAGCCCTTAGAGGCGACGGCTGGCGCCGAGCGGCCGGGTCCCGGGCTGGGGTGCCTCTCCAGCAACCGAGGCGGGCAGTCACCCCTTTCCGCTGGGGGCCCCACACAAGACACCACTCTGGCCGACGCCGAGGCACCAACACCTGTCTTTCAACCTGAGCCCGGCGCCGGCGCTGGCCCCCTTCCTGCTCCCGATTCCCAGGTCCCCATTCGGGAGGCGCCGCAGCCTGATAAGATGGCCATGGGGACGCCCTCCAGACCTCACCCGGGATTCTGATCCTCCCACGCCCCGATCCTCCCCATCTCCAGCCCCAAGTCCTCCCCTGCTCCCGATCCCTTTCCTACCCCTGCCTTCCCTCACTCCCTAACCCCGAACCACTGCCCGGCCTAGAGCCCACCCCTTCTCCCGCCCTGACTGTGGAGAACCCCGCTGCCGCCCCCGCCCCTCCTCCCATACCAGTCCCTGTCGGGTCACCTGACCTACCCCCACTGCCCCCAAATGTCTGCTAGTGCCACCCCACGGGGCCGCCTGCTCGCTTAGCTGCGAGCGGCCCTCGGGTGGTTTTTGTGTCCCCGGTCCTCAACCCGTTAGGGGCTGCCTTGTTCCTCCGCCGCTCCCTCGCCGGGTCGGGACGGGCAGCGCGCCATCGGTGTCGGGCGCCGCCGGGATCGGATCCCTGCTTGCCCGCCTCCTCGCGGCCCGTGAGCTCCACCCGGGGCCCGGACGGAGGAGAACCCTGGTTCTGGCGCTGAGGAGCGGCTGCGCCACCTCGCGGATAACCGCTGGGCAAAAGGAAAGGTGCAGCTCGCCTCCAGCGCTGGGGGACTTCCACTCTATCCTCCAGGCTACTAGAGCTCTGTTGCAGGAGGAGAGGGACAAATAGGCAGGACGATGCGGCCTACCGCCGACCCGCAGGTTTCGAGACGCCTCCTGACCTTCGGGTCGGAGAGCGGTCTGCTGCGGGCCTCGCGGGGGCCGCTGATTCACCTGCCCGCGAGGATCCACCCCAGCCCTCTCAATGCAGTACACAACCGCCGCGACACTGAACGCCCGGGCTGTAGGGCGGTCGCAGGAGCCGGGTGCTCCTTCCTTCGGGAGGGGGTACTGGTGGTTTTCCTGCAGGAGACCCACACGACTCCAGCCGCCGAGGCTGGCTGGCGGCTGGAGTGGGGCGGGTGCATTTTAGCCACCTCGGCGCTCGCCGCCGGGTGGCCACCCTGTTCTCCCTGCCCTACGGCCCGAGGTGCTGGGGACCGCCGAGGTTGTCCCGGCCGCTTGCAGACGTCCGGCTCGCTGAGGGGCTGACGTTGAACTTGGTCAACGCTTCACGCCCAACGCTGGCCCGACCAGGTCACCTTTACCGCAGGCGCCACCTTCCTCGGCACTTTGATCCTCGCGAGTGCCTGGTCCTGGGCGGGATTTCAACACCACCTCGATGACCGGGACCGTAGGACTCGCGAACTGCCAGGTCGCAGCGGACGCCCTCAGGGAGATCGTGACCATCACTCCCTGGTGGACGCCTGGCGACCACCACCCGGACGACAGTACCACCTTTACTTACGTCCCGGTGGGGCACAATCGGTCGAGCCACTCCCGTTGATCGCATTTACCTTCTCGCTTCCACCTGGCACGGGCCCACTCTCCAGCATCCGGCCGCCCCGCTCACGGACCACCATTTGGTGACCGTGGAAAGCCTCTCTGAGTTCGGAGAGGCTGGGGCCGCCTATTGGCATTTTAATAATAGCTTGCTGGAGGACGGGCTTCGTGGCGCCCTTCCGGGAGTTCTGGCGGCCTGGCAGGAGCAGCGCCCGCCTTCTCGGCGCGGCGATGGTGGGACGTGGGGAAAGGTGGCGCGCCGCTCTTCTGCCGTGACTACTTCCCGGCGCCAGCCGCGGAGGGATGCGCGAGCAGAGCAGTTGGAACGGGAGGTCTTGAAGCTTGAGAGGCGCCTGGTGTCCGCCTCGAGGATCCATCCTCCGCGAGGCGCATCGGGAGAGGCGGAGGAGCCCGGCCCTGGAAGATCACAGGCCCGGGCGCTTTGTTCGATCCCGCATCCAGCTCCTTCGAGATGGATCATGCTCCCGCTTCTTCTACGCCTCTGAGAAAAGGAGGGGGCTAAAAGCACGCCACCTGCCTTTAGCAGAGGACGGCACTTCTCACGGATCCGGCGGAGATGCGTGGAAGGGCCAGGCCTTCTACGCCAGTTTGTTCTCCCGGATCCGACCGGCCGACGCCTGCAAGGTCCTCTGACCGAGCTCCCGACGGTCAGCTGGCGATCGAGACCGCTAGAGCTGCCTCACTCTGGCCGAGTTCTCGAAGCCCTCCGCCTCATGCCCAACAATAAAACCCCGGCATGGACGGGCTGACCGTGGAGTTCTACCGCAGAGCCTTGGGACGCCCTCGCCCAGACCTCGCTACCGCCTGGGCCGAGTCTTGAGAGCGGGTCCTCCTCTGTCAGGCAGGCGAGCGGTGCTCGCCTTTATTGCCGAAGAGGGGGACTCCGCGACCCACGGAACTGGCGCCCCGCCTCGCCTCCTCAGCACGGACTACAAAGTCAGAGCAAAGCCATCTCGCCGCGACCGCGGTCCGTGTTGGCGGACGTGATCCATCCCGACCAGACCTACACCGCCCCGGCCGTAGTATTTTGACAACTTGTATTTGGTCCGGGATCTCTTAGAGCTGGGGTGTAGGGACGGCTTGTCGCTCGCCTCCTGTCCCTGGACCAGGAGAAGGCGCTCACAGGATGGACCACGGTATCTCCTGGGCACCCTGCAGGCCTTCGCTTCGGGCCCCGCTTTGTGGGTTTTCTCCGGTGCTGTACGCTCGCGGAGTGTCTGGTCAGGCTCAACTGACCCTGACCGAGCCGGTCAGCTTCGGGCGGGGGTACGCCAGGGTGTCCGCTGTCGGGCCAGCTGTACGCCTGGCGATCGAGTTCTTCCTCCGCCTCCGTAAGGAGGTTGACGGGTTGGTGCTGCGGAGCCGGAGCTGCGGTTGGTCCTGTCGGCGCACGCCGGCGACGTGCTTCTCGTGGTCCAGGACCCGGCGACCTGGCGCGGTGGAGGCCTGCTGCCGCCTACTCGCAGCCTCTCCGCCCGGGTCAACTGGGTCAAGAGCTCTGGCCTGGTGGTCGGGACGGGTGGCGGGCCGCTCTCCCACCCGCGCTTCAGGCCATCAGGTGGAGCGCGGGTCCGCTGCTCTATCTGGGCGCCTATTTATCCGCCGCGCATCCTTCTCCGCCGAAAACTGGCAAGGTTTGACGCCAGGGTGGGTGAGCGGTTGCGGAGGTGGGCAGGACTGCCCGTGCCTCTCCTTCGCGGGAGGGCACTGGTGCTAAATCAGCTGGTCCTGTCCATGCTCTGGCACCGACTCAACACCCTGCGCCCGGCCCCGAGGTCCTGGCCAAGCTCCAGAGGACAGCTTTGGAGTTCTTTGGCCAGGACTGCACTGGGTCTCTGCAGGGGCCTTGTCTCTCCCTGGAGGAGGGGGCCAGGGCCTGGTCTGCGGCGCAGCCAGGTCCGGACCTTCCGCCTCCAGGCCCTGCAGAGACTCCTCTTTAGTGCAGGTAGTCCGGCATGGAGCACTTTGGGTGCGCTCTCCGCCGCCTCCGAGGGCTCCGATACGACCGCAGCTCTTTATCCATCCGAGGGGTCTTCCGCGAGACCTCTCAGAGCTGCCGGAATTCTACCAGGACCTCCTCCAGACCTGGAAGCTGTTCTCAGCAACCAGGTCCGTTGTGGCCGCCGAGGAGCAGACCTCTCGCGGAGCCCCTGCTCCACAATCCAGCCTTGTGCGTGCAGGTGGCGGAGTCTCCTTCGTGCGCCGGAGGCTGATCCTGGCAGAAACCACCAAGGTCGGAGACCTCCTGACTACGCCGGGGGACTGGGTGGATCTCGGCGCCGCTGGCCGCATGGGGCTTTCCACCCTCGAACCCTCTGCGCCTACTCCGGGAGGTGAAGGCGGTTTTGCCGCTGCCCGCCTCGACTTCCTGCAGAGAGCTCCTGCGAGAGGGTACGCCCGCCTCCCTTCCTGCAAACCTCCGTCCCTATTATCGGGCCCTGTTCCGCGGGCCCCGAGCCTCCCATCCTGATTTCCCAGCCGGCTGCAAAAATTGCAGCCGGTCTGCTTTCAACCGCGCCTAGGGAACATCTGTACACGCCGTGCTCCACACTCTGCATTTCCCCACCTCATGTCCCGCCCCGACACTAAGTGGCGGGACTATCTAAGACCCATAGAGGGTGGGGAACCCCGTGGGCCAGCGTATTCCCATCTAATTCCACGCCCATCGGGGACATAGCTGGCGGCTCCTTCACGGAGCCGTGAGCACGGGCGCACCTGGCGCGTTCACCCCATCCCGAAGCCTGCCCCTTCTGCGGCGTGAGGGGAAAACCTGGCGACGATACCTGGAGTGCCAGGTTGCAGCCCCTATTCCGCTCCTCCAGAACCTCTTGTTGAGGTTCTGGCTGCACTTTTCCTCACCTTTTATTTATGCACACTAACCATGCCCCACAAAGTCGCTGACCTCTCTCAACCTCCTCCTGGCCTTGGCTAAAGCCGCCATTCATAACACCAGGAGGAGGATGCTGGACGAGGGGTTTCCTGCGACTGTGGGGCCTATTTCCGCCTCCCTTGTGTCACGATCCGGCAGAGTTCCTCTGGGCGGCGCCCACTGGCTCCCTTGACAGCTTCGAGGAGCAGTGGGCGCTGTCCGGGTTCTCTGCTCGTGTCCCCATCTGGTTCCCTAGTTATTAACCTTAGCCTGCACTCCTTGTCCCTTTGTCATTATTTGTCCCCAGTAATTAATTGACGCTGGTCCAGTCGTCCCTCCTGCAAGGCTGGGGAGGGGCTTTAGAGAGTGGCTTCGCCCGCCCACTCTCCCGTGTTTTTCCAAATAGGACTCCACTCCACTCCTGAGAAGGAGGAGAGGCAGCAGGGTGCAGGGGCTGCTCTCTTCCTTCTCCCCCCGTTCCTGTTCCTGATCCCGATCCCACTGCCTGCACCAGCCGGAGCCCTCCCCACCTCACTGAGCCACCACCACCACCACCTCCTGCTGAAACCCCAACGCTGCTGGGCTGCTCCCCCCGGACGACGCTGCTGCTGCTACCTACCACCGCCACCAGCTGTTCCTGTTGCCCGAGAGGGGGGGCCTGCCGGCTGCCCCCTCCTCCTCCTCCTCCAGAGAAGGAGGACCACCCCACCAGCACCTACCACCTGGAAGCCTCCCTGCTCCCTGCTGCTTGCTGCCTGCCCACTGCTGCTGCTGCACCCCGCTGAGGGGGAGAAGAGGAGATCGCCATCGACACTGTGGAGGGGGTTTGTTTAAAGGACTGAGCTTCTTTCATCTGCTCTAGGGGTGGTGGTGAACTGAGCTGTTGAAAGGGGGCCGGGAGAGGCTCAGAGCCCTCCCCAGTCCAGCTACCCGCCCCCGCTGCCACCACCCCCAACGCCTCCACCGCCTCACCACCTGGACTCTCTCTCTGGCGGGTTTGCTGCCCCGCCTCCACCTGGGACCCTGCTGCAGCGGTGGGTGAGGTCGAGCCTCACAACGCTCGTGGGCGTGCTCCTCCCCACCCCCTTGACTTGGCCCTCCTCAGCTACATTTGGCTGGGGGCCACCTCACTTTTGGTCACCTACCCTACCCCAGCAGCTTGTTTCCTTCCCCACTGCCTGCCCCTCCCTGCTAGCCTAGGTTGTTTTTCCTTCCTCCCCAAGTTACTTACCCACCACACCCATTCCCAAAGTTTGTTATCAGCCACGCCTACCCCAGCCGGCCCAACTGTGTGTGAGCCCCGCCCCTCTCAGCTGCTGTTGTGTTCCATTTTGACCTTCCCCCCCAGCTGTCCGCAAGCCTCTGAGCACTACCCAAATTGCCTTGCCCTCCCTGCCCCGAGCGCCGTGCCCCATCCCCTTTAGTTAGCCCCCTGTTCCGTGCACCTCCCCAATGGTCCCATAGTTTCTATATACCCCAGTGCAGCCGGAGGAGCCGGCCCCGCCTCTGTACCTATTGCCTTGTCCCCTGCCTGCCCTGCCAGCGCCTCCTCCTCTGTCCGCAGCCTTACAGGGAGGAGTGGTCGCTGGCTCCTCGGTCTCCTCTGTTTGTCCCGCCATTTCTGGTGCCCTCCTCCTGCAATAGTCAGCGGGAGGGAGTGGTTGCCTCTCCTCCCCTCCACCCAATCGCGCCCCTTTTTTTTTTCCCACGCTCCTCCCCACAATAGCGCTCCTCCTCTGCCACAGGCTCAGCAGGGAGGAGAGGCTGCTAAACCCCGCCCCTTCCTCAGTTGCCCTTCCTGAACCTGTACCCTTCCTCTCTCCCCTTCCTTCCCTTATTGACGCCCTCCTCCCTGCCTGTTGTTCGGTGGGGAGGAGCGGTCAACTCCCGCCTCCAACCTCCTCCCCTTTGCCAATTGAAAGCCCTTCCCCTTCATGATGGAGGAAGCCCTGCCCTGTCAGTCCCACGGTCCCCTGCTACCACCGAGCCCAACGAATGCTGCGGCTGACCTCCCGACCCCAGGTCCGAGCTCCGCTGCCACGGCCGACGCTCCCAGATTTGGGAGCAACCACCACCTCGGCCGGAAAAAGGGCGGGGGAAGAAAGGGCAAAGGCCCGGCCCCGAAGGCCAAATCCACCGTGGCCGAGGCCGCCTGCCCCTGTGGCCCTATCATCTACCACAGTCCCTCCTTCCCCTGCTGTTCCCACCACCAGCTCTGGGTGATCCATCTACGGCCCCCAGAGCGCACGCCCAGGTGGCCGCTGCCGCCCCACATGCCGGGTCATCTGCCCCTACAGCCGCCTCCAGCTCCATCCCTGGTGGCCGGGCCCTTTCACCTTGACCAGGAGGCACGGCGCTCGCTGCCTCCTGGTCGCCGCCGCCCCACATGGAAACCCACGCGGCGGGCGTTGGCGAGGGTGGTGGGGGCCTCGGCCGTGGTGGCGGCCTCCAAAATGTATGGCAAAGCGGTGTTCTTCCTTGCTCGAGGCCGCCGCCCAGGAGGCGGTGGAGAGGGGCCTGGCGGTGGGGCGGCACGCGTTCTCGAACCGTTGGAGGACCTGGGCGCACGGGTGGTTCTCACCGCCCCGCCTCTTCCTCCCCAATGCCGCCCTGTTGCCTTCCTCTCTCCGCCTCTGGGAAAACCCATATCGACCATCAGCCCTCTCCGCTGGGCTGTAAGTGACCCCGCCTCCGCCACGCCCTGTCCTTCCGCCGGCAGGTACAACTGCAGCTGCTGCCGGCGGGCGTGGCGGGAGGCGCCGAGGGGTCCTTCTGGTGCCCTACCAGGGGCCCATTACCGAGTCCACTACTTCGGGAGACCCGGTGCTTCCTCTGCCGGGCGATGGGGCACGTCCCGGAGGGACTGCCCCTTGGCCCGGTCGAGGAGGCGTCCGCCCCGGAGCCCGGAAGGGCGCCGCCCCACCACCGCCGGCCCTGGTAGTCCGGACTCGCGCCGCCTCCCAACCGACGGCCCTGCTCGAGCCGGAGGCGCCCGCGTGCCCGAGCGGCAGGCGGGCCCCGCCTCCACTCGATCTGTCTCTGCGGGCCCGAGGAGGAGAGGGTGGCGCGGCTGTTGCCGGGCGAGGAGAGGGCCCCGGTGGAGGTATCCCCTTTCCAACCCTTATCGCAACGCCCCGAAACCAAAAGCGCCTCGGCCTTGCCCTTGCTGACCAGCCTCCGCCTCCACCTCGGAGGGCTGGACGCCGTCCGGGAAGCGCAGCCCGCCGGTCGCTGGCTTCCTCTCCTCCGATGGGGAGGTGGGAAGGCCCCCAAAGATCCCGAGGGGGCCAGCGCTGTCAAGACGCTCGGCGAGCATCAGCAGGAGGCGCCGGCCGAGAAAGCCGTGGCAGCGAGGGGGACGACGACGCCCCTGCGGAGCCTATCCGCGAGGAGGCCTCCGTGGAGCCCCGGCCCCGGCCCAACTGAGCCCTCCTCCGTCCCCGCTGAGGTAATTGTTGCCTTGGCGGCCGGAGGGGAAGGCCTGGGCCGAGGGGATGGAGTTGAGCTCCATCTTTGAGGAGATTGAGGCCCTGGGTCTGACCCCACTCACCCAGGGGAGGACGACCTCCGCCAGCGGGCTCGGTCTGGGCGGCGACGCTGTGGCGCCGCCTCCTCTCCTCAACCCTGTGTCCCAGGTGGCCGACCCCGCCTCACACTCGGGCGCCTGATATTGCCCACTGCCCGGCCGACTCGAGCGCCGGAGCTGATGCCGCCGAGCCCTTAGAGGCGACGGCTGGCGCCGAGCGGCCGGGTCCCGGGCTGGGGGTGCCTCTCCAGCAACCGAGGCGGGCAGTCACCCCTTCCCGCTGGGGGGCCCCACACAAGACACCACTCTGGCCGACGCCGAGGCACCAACACCTGTCTTTCAACCTGAGCCCGGCGCCGGGCGCTGGCCCCCTTCCTGCTCCCGATTCCCAGGTCCCCATTCGGGAGGCGCCGCAGCCTGATAAGATGGCCATGGGGACGCCTCCAGACCTCACCCGGGATTCTGATCCTCCCACGCCCCGATCCTCCCCATCTCCAGCCCCAAGTCCTCCCCCTGCTCCCGATCCCTTCCTACCCCTGCCTTCCTCACTCCCTAACCCCGAACCACTGCCCGGCCTAGAGCCCACCCCTTCTCCCGCCCTGACTGTGGAGAACCCCGCTGCCGCCCCCGTCCTCCCATACCAGTCCCTGTCGGGTCACCTGACCTACCCCACTGCCCCCAAATGTCTGCAGTGCCACCCCACGGGGCCGCCTCGCTCCCGCTTAGCTGCGAGCGGCCCTCGGGGGTGGTTTTTGTGTCCCCGGTCCTCAACCCGTTAGGGGCTGCCTTAGCCTCTCCGCCGCCTCCTCGCCGGGTCGGGACGGGCAGCGCGCGCCATCGGTGTCGGGCGCTGGCCGGGATCGGATCCCTGCTTGCCCGCCTCCGTGGGCCCGTGAGCTCCACCCGGGGCCCGGACGGAGGAGAACCCTGGCCTTCTGGCGCTGAGGAGCGGCTGCGCCACTCGCGGATAACCGCGGGCAAAAGGAAAGGTGCAGCTCGCCTCCAGCGCTGGGGGACTTCCACTCATCCTCCAGGCTACTAGAGCTCTGTTGCAGGAGGAGAGGGACAAATAGGCAGGACGATGCCTACCGCCGACCCGCAGGTTTCGAGACGCCTCCTGACCTTCGGTCGAGAGCGGTCTGCTGCGGGCCCGCGGGGGCCGCTGATTCACCTGCCCGCGAGGATCCACCCCAGCCCTCTCAATGCAGTACACAACCGTCGCGACACTGAACGCCCGGGCTGTAGGGCGGTCCCGCAGGAGCCGGGTGCTCTCCTTCCTTCGGGAGGGGGTACTCGGTGGTTTTCCTGCAGGAGACCCACACGACTCCAGCCGCCGAGGCTGGCTGGCGGCTGGAGTGGGGGACGGGTGCATTTTAGCCACCTCGGCGCTCGCCGCCGGGTGGCCACCCTGTTCTCCCTGCCCTACGGCCCGAGGTGCTGGGGACCGCCGAGGTTGTCCCGGCCGCTTGTTGCACGTCCGGCTCGCAGGAGGGGCTGACGCTGAACTTGGTCAACGCCTACGCCCAACGCTGGCCCGACCAGGTCACCTTTACCGCAGGCGCCACCTTCCTCGGCACTTTGATCCTCGCGAGTGCCTGGTCCTGGGCGGGATTTCAACACCACCTCGGCGACCGGACCGTAGACTCGCGAACTGCCAGGTCCGCAGCGGACGCCCTCAGGGAGATCGTGGACCATCACTCCTGGTGGACGCCTGGCGAGACCACCACCCGGACGACAGTACCACCTTTACTTACGTCCGGTGGGGCACAATCGTCGAGCCACCCCGGTTGGATCGCATTTACCTTCTCGCTTCCACCTGGCACGGGCCCACTCTCCAGCATCCGCCGCCCCGCTCACGGACCACCATTTGGTGACCGTGAAAGCCTCTCTGAGTTCGGAGAGGCTGGGGCCGCCTATTGGCATTTTAATAATAGCTTGCTGGAGGACGGGCTTCGTGGCGCCCTTCCGGAGTTCTGGCGGCCTGGCAGGAGCAGCGCCCGCCTTCTCGGCGCGCGATGGTGGGACGTGGGGAAGGTGCGCGCCGCTCTTCTGCCGTGACTTTCCCGGCGCCAGCCGGCGGAGGGATGCGCGATAGAGCAGTTGGAACGGGAGGTCTTGAAGCTTGAGAGGCGCCTGGTGTCCGCCTCGAGGATCCATCCTCCGCGAGGCGCACCGGGAGAGGCGGAGGAGCCCGGCCCTGAAGATCACAGGCCCGGGCGCTTTGTTCGATCCCCGCATCCAGCTCCTTCGGAGATGGATCATGCTCCCGCTTCTTCTACGCCTGGAGAAAAGGAGGGGGCTAAAAGCACGCCACCTGCCTTTTAGCAGAGGACGGCACTCTCACGGATCCGGCGGAGATGCGTGGAAGGGCCAGGCCTTCTACGCCAGTTTGTTCTCCCCGATCCGACCGGCCGACGCCTGCAAGGTCCTCTGACCGAGCTCCCGACGGTCCGCTGGCGCATCGAGACCGGCTAGAGCTGCCTCTCACTCTGGCCGAAGTTCTCGAAGCCCTCCGCCTCATGCCCAACAATAAAACCCCGGCATGGACGGGCTGACCGTGGAGTTCTACCGCAGTTCTGGGACGCCCTCGCCCAGACCTCGCTACCGCCTGGGCCGAGTTCTGAGAGCGGGTCCTCCTCTCAGTCAGGCAGGCGAGCGGTGCTCGCTATTGCCGAAGAGGGGGACTCCGCGACCCACGGAACTGGCGCCCCGCCTCGCCTCCTCAGCACGGACTACAAAGTCGTAGCAAAAGCCATCTCGCTGCGACCGCGGTCCGTGCTGGCGGACGTGATCCATCCCGACCAGACCTACACCGCCCCGGCCGTAGTATTTTGACAACTTGTATTTGGTCCGGGATCTCTAGAGCTGGGGTGTAGGGACGGCTTGTCGCTCGCCTCCTGTCCCTGGACCAGGAGAAGGCGCTCGACAGGATGGACCACGGTATCTCCTGGGCACCCTGCAGGCCTTCGCTTCGGGCCCCGCTTTGTGGGTTTTCTCCGGTGCTGTACGCTCGCGAGTGTCTGGTCAGGCTCAACTGACCCTGACCGAGCCGGCAGCTTCGGGCGGGGTACGCCAGGGTGTCCGCTGTCGGGCCAGCTGTACGCCTGGCGATCGAGTTCTTCCTCCGCTCTCCGTAGGAGGTTGACGGGTTGGTGCTGCGGAGCCGGAGCTGCGGTTGGTCGCCGGCGCACGCCGATGACGCGTGCTCGTGGTCCAGGACCCGGGCGACCTGGCGCGGTGGAGGCCTGCCGCCTACTCGCAGCCTCTCCGCCCGGGTCAACTGGGTCAAGAGCTCTGGCCTGGTGGTCGGGACGGGTGGCGGGCCGCTCTCCCACCCGCGCTTCAGGCCATCAGGTGGAGCGCGGGTCCGCTGCTCTATCTGGGCGCCTATTTATCCGCCGCATCCTTCTCCGCCGAAAACTGGCAAGGTTTGACGCCAGGGTGGGTGAGCGTTGCGGAGGTGGGCAGGACTGCTCCGGTGCCTCTCCTTCGCGGGAGGGCACTGGTGCTAAATCAGCTGGTCCTGTCCATGCTCTGGCACCGACTCAACACCCTGCGCCCGGCCCCGGAGGTCCTGGCCAAGCTCCAGAGGACAGCTTTGGAGTTCTTTGGCCAGGACTGCACTGGGTCTCTGCAGGGGCCTTGTCTCTCCCCTGGAGGAGGGGGCCAGGGCCTGGTCTGCGTGGCGCAGCCAGGTCCGACCTTCCGCCTCCAGGCCCTGCAGAGACTCTTTAGTGCAGGTAGTCCGGCATGGAGCACTTTGGGGTGCGCTCTCCGCCGCCTCCGAGGGCTCCGACACGACCGGCAGCTCTTTTTTATCCATCCGAGGGGTCTTCCGCGAGACCTCTCAGAGCTGCCGGAATTCTACCAGGACCTCCTCCAGACCTGGAAGCTGTTCTCAGCAACCAGGTCCGTTGTGGCCGCCGAGGGAGCAGACCTCCTCGCGGAGCCCCTGCTCCACAATCCAGCCTTGTGCGTGCAGGTGGCGGAGTCTCCTTCGGTGCGCCGGAGGCTGATCCTGGCAGAAACCACCAAGGTCGGAGACCTCCTGACTACGCCGGGGACTGGGTGGATCCTCGGCGCCGCTGGCCGCATGGGGC
>JAFJHL010000502.1:0-40174 GCA_019425775.1 Rafetus swinhoei
GTTCTGTGCCAGTATGTCCATGAGAAACTGAGACACAAAGACTTGCTCTGTGACTTTTGACTTGCTCAAGGTCATACAGTCAGTGACAAAGTGAGGATCACAATCAGCTCTCTTGATTTCTATGCTCTATCTACTAAACCTTTCTAAATAAAGAAATAAAATAATAAAAACACATTAAAATACTGCTCTGCATTGATTTGTCATTGACTTCAGTTGATATATGATCTGGACATTTGATTATTAATTTGCTCATGCAGGGAAATGGAGAACTCATCTACATTTTCCCATAATATTGATTTTGACTTTGAAATGATTTTACAGTGCTCTCTTTTGTGCTTTCTTTTCCTCAACCTGATCTATACGCTGTAGGAAAAAAACCATCACTCTCCCATAATTTTTGATACATTTGCCCTCCTTTATTTTTAGCATTAAAAGTGAAAAATAATTCCCAGGAAAATAATTCCCCTATACTTGCAAAAGCATAGGAATTCAACTTTCCTCTTTTCAAATTAAAAGTATTAAAAACATATAACAAAAAAGACCTCAGAAAATGAATTTCATCATCATCACAGTCCCTCAAATTTGCTGTCCAACTAGTTGTTACTACTTTACAATTTATGATCATACATTTTTGAGAATCAAAGCCTTTGAGCAGCACAGTATAAGGCCATGCTTCTGTTTTACATTGTTAAACTCCTACTTCTGAAGGTCTCTGTGATGTTATATATTTGACAGTAATCATAAATAAAATGAGAAGAAAGGAAATGGTCCATAATGTAACTATCCTTAGTTTAATTCTTCTCATTAATCTACCTTATTGGTTGTGGCATGCACTTGTTCTACCTACTGAAGGTTTAATAGCCCTGTTTCTCCTACTGTCATCCATATGCAGGCCTGTCGATCAATGACAATTATTACTTAATGAACATGTAATGATGGGAAGTCCCAGAGAGAAAGGAACAAATAAATCATTCATTATAGTCATGATTACAAGCTAACAGTGTCTCCTGTCAGAGTGATAAGCTGTGCAGTTTTGTTTAGCCAACATCTTCAGCAGTAATCAACTTGATCAGGTGCTTGGGAGTGCTGGAAATCTTCAGTAAACTGAAACCGATTCTACATCAGAAGGAGATACAGATAAAAAGATTTTTACCTTGACACAAATACTCGGGGGATCTTAGAGAAAAGGACTGGCAAATTGTTTATTCCTTCCGCTCTCATTTCTCTAAAACTCTGGTTGATTAAATCTGAGAAAAAATGTATCCATGCAGTGATCACACATTCATTTGAAAAAATAATACTGAATTTCCATGAAAAATTGTGCAAACCAGAAAACTGATCTCTTGTGTTTATTCATGGAATAAAGACAGTAACAAGGCAGTAAAGACAGTAACAAGTTCATACAATGAGCTCCATGCAGGGATCTGCTTTTCTAATTTTTATTCTTACTTCTTAGGAATTGGAGTGAGAAAAATAAAATACACTGTATCCTTGTAGCAATCACCTGTGAATGACCGTCTGCCCTGCATAGACTTTCTAATATATTTGCTAATTAGTCAGCTATGCCTACAAGGCCCTTTCAAATCAAGCATTCTGCGCCTTTCCTTCTCCTACAGACTATCTAAAATATTACAGTGAGAAAACAAAAAAACACCATCACCAAGCAGGTATTTCATTAAACCAACCAACCAACCAAACAAACAAACAAGCAAACAAACAAAATCATAACTGGTACTAGCCTGAAAACAATACAAATATCCGTTTTTAAGTTTAGCTGGAAATCCTGAAATTTAAAAATGTGGTTTTATTCCTAATTAAAACAAACAAACAAAGAACTATGAAATATTTTTGGAAAAAACCCATTGTTTTGGACCAAAGTGTTTTGATTTGGACTTTTTCAATGTTATTACATAATAGAATTGAATATTAAAAATTGAAATGAAAATGGAAACTTTCCATTCCAATAATGACAAAAGAGAATGTTATCTTTGGAGATATTTAAGAGCAGGTTAGACAGACATCTGTAAGGGGTGCTGTAGATGGTGCTTGGTCCTGCTGTGAGGGCAGGGGATTGGACTTGATGACCTCTAAAGGTCTCTACCAATTTTATGATTTTATGATCATCAGAATGCTTTGTGTAAATTTTTTCAGAACAGAATTTTGAAGAAAATAACAAATACTTATGGAAAGTTTGTATTTTGACAATATGACATTTTCTGATGAGAAACTTGTGATGGACCAGGCCAGGTCTGGTCACCGCTGAGGGTGTCAGCTCAGGGCGAATTGCTCAAAACCAGGGTTCCTTACAGCCCTCGACTGGAGACCTTTCCCAAACAGGCCACAAACCAGAGCACTTCAGCTGCCAATCTGGCCAGCAGAAAGCTTCATGAGCAAAACCCCTCAGACACCCTAGCTTTCCCTGTGCCACAATCAGCCCTGGACCTTACACACAGGTGAGAGGTTATAAAACTCGATATCACCAACTCTGAACAGATCCTCCTGGTTCCAAAGAACCAGCCACAGTCCTAGGTCAATTTACACTTTAGATCTTACCCACAAGCGCATGCTGGGCCAATCCTTTAGAATCTAAAATCTAAAGGGTTTATTAATAAAAGAAAGAAAAGGTTGAGAGTAAGATTGTTAAGGAGAATACATTACATACATACATCACCAAGTTCTTGATGCAGGCTGTTAGCAGATATGTTACAAAGTGCTAGCTTAAAAGTCTTTGGTGCACATCCGTATCAGGATGGGTCAGCAATCCTTCCCATCTCTGTCCCTAGCAAGGATGCATCTGGAATCAGGAGCAAGATTGAAGACAAGATGGAGACAGCCTCATGAGATTTTTATATTCCTGGTGTCTCCCAAACTGGAGCTGGTCACATGATCAAGTGACCTATCTTTATTTCACATGCAAGTATCCATTATGCACTGGCTAGACTGTAGGCTTCCAGGCGCATTCCTCAGGAGTGTATTGGCCACTCTGAGAGCCATTGTCCATGAAGCAGTGCTAGTTAGCACAGCCATTCACTGAATAATCCTTCCTCACGATAGGCAGACCAGGCCCATTGCTCCCTCCCAGACAGAGAACATTTACAATACAAGAACAGAGCCCATATTCATAACTCCACATACAAAATCATACAAGTACATGAGTATCATACATAGAATCACTAGAGCATAATCTTCCATTTGACACCTCACATAGCCCACTTTGTACAGAATTTGGGGCAAACACCACCCATGGGTGCAACAGTGATCTGTCTGCTCACTTTAAAATCCAATAACATGACAAAACTGGTGCATCAGAAAATTTTCAACTAGCTGTACAATTAAAACAGCTCTGACATTAAAACAAGTAATTTTCAGAGCTTCTTGCATTGTGGAGTTTGTTTGGTTTGTTATTTGGCTACTTTCGGGAGAGGGAGTTAAATAAAAAGCATGAAGAATCCTATTCCCATTTTATATCATAGCAACACTTTAAGAAAAGAATATGTGAAGCAGGAGAAGAACTTATAGCAAACTATTGGTGCTGAACTATCAGTCTGTTTAAGCTCATCATAAAAAAGACAATCTCAGGAGAAGGGAACCATGTCCCATGCAAAGTCACTTAGGCTAAATCTACACTGCATTTTTGTTTTTGTTTTGTTTGGAAAAGATCGCAAAGTGCGAACCACAATTTGCGTGCCTTTTCTGTTTGTTATTTCAGAAGAGGCTTTTCCAACATTTACCCTGTATATATGGGGTCAAATGTGGGAAAAACCTCCTCTTTCAGAACATCCCTTATTCCTCATAAAATGAGGAATACAGGGATGCCAAAAGAACGTGCCTGCTTTTTGGAAACTGTTCTGAAAAAGTGAACGTGTTCCTGGACTTAGCAGAATTTTCCAAGATACCTGAGGTATCCTGGAAAAACTCTGCAGTCTAGACAGACCCTTAGAAAAGGAAGGTTTGTTGTCTGTTATTTTCAAATTTGAAATTGTTTTACTTTCAGTGGAAGTTTAGAGAATATTTTTGACAATATGCAAAGTTTCCTTCTCATCCTGTGCATAATTTGCCTAGCACAAAGGGCCATGCTAGACAGTCAAATAACAGGTTGTCTGGAAAGGGTTAAGAAAATACTTCCTGTTTTAAAAAATATCATTACAGAAATACCCCCCCGCCCCCCCTTGTGGAAAGGTTTAACAGTTAATTCGAACTAAGGGGTTTATCTCGGAATCCCGCTTCTCTGCCACGTGTAGACGCGGGCAGTTACTTCGGGCTAGTCAGTTTCCAAAATGGCGACCGGCAGGGAATATGCTAATCAAGCACGGGATATTTAAATCCCAAGCTTCATTAGCAATTTTGGTCGCCCTCATTAGCCTCCCTAGTTCAAACTAACAGGCTAGTGTAGATGTACGCATAGGGTTTTTTTGCTTGTTTGTTTGTTTTGTAACAGTGTCACACTGTTGACTCATATTTAGCTTGTAGTTCATTATGACCCCTTTATATCTTTCTACAGTATTCCTTGCTACACAGTTATTTTCCATTTTGTATTTATCAAACTGATTATTCCTTTCTAAGTGCAATACTTACCATTTGTTCTTTTTAAACTTCATTCTATTTACCTCAAACCATTTCTCCAGTTTGTCTAGATCATTTTGAATTATGACAGTATCCTACAAAGCACTTGCAACCCTTTCCAGCTTGGTACCATCTGAAAACTCTCTATGCTATTATCTAAATTGTTAATGAAGATACTGAATAGAACTGCTCCCAAAACTGACTCCTGTGGATCCCTACATGCTATGCCCTTTCAGCAAAAGTGTGAACCATTAATAACTACTCTCTGAGAACAGTTATCCAGCTAGTTATGCACCCACCCCATCGTGGTTGTATTTCCCTAGTTTATTGATAATGATGATATTGATCATGAAGTACAACAGAGTCTGGGGAAAAAATGTGAAAGTTATATCCAAAAGCACATTGTGTCAGGTGGGGATAGAAGAAGCAAGAGTGGTATAGATCTATACCCCTTTCTGCTCATGCTGAGAAGACATGACTTTATACTAGAATTTGAGCAGCAGGACTGAGAATTTGAGATCAAGAGCATAACTGTTCTTGTTCCAGTATGAAGCTATAGTATGCAAGCCATTTTCTCACACAAGATACTGATCTTCTGGACAGAGCATTATTGAAATATGATATATGCTTGTTGGACTAATACACAGATCCTTGTCACCTACTGCATTCACCATAATACCAGTTTTGGTCCCCCTCAGAATAGCATGCCTGTCAGATAGCCCCACCTCAAAAAGGAGAGTCGAGCATACAGAACCTGAACTAAAATTTTCCTGTGATTCCACAGATTCCCAGAAAGTCATGTTTTAATAATGAACCACACAGAAATGAAATATTTCAACTTGGGAATGTTGAAAGATGTCATTTCAATGGAAATTATAGAAAACCTATGTACAGTATTTCCAAATGGGAAGTTCTGGTTTTTAGATACTTTTTTGATGAAAAGTTGAATTTGTGCAAAGCAGACACCTATTATCAGAAAAAAATGTTTTGTCAAAAACTCCAAATTCCCAATGAAAAACAATGTTGACTACTAAATTGTGTTTGGTGACCAATCACCAAAGTGACATAAAGAGTTTGTCAAAACATTCCCACTGCTATCTTCACTGCCAAAATGGTTAAACTAAGGGAACATATACACTGCAAGCTTCTTTCAGAATAGGCTTTTCCAGAGGATATCTTCCAGAAAATTTATTTTGAAATAGAGCATCCACACACCAAAAATGCAACAAAATAGCGATGTACTATTTTGAAAGATAGCGTCCACACTGATTGGATGCTATCTTGCATTTAAGGCCACCCGAAACCAGTTCAGGCAGAGCATTAGATCAGCAGTTGCTTCCGGTTGCTGCTACCTAAGGCTATCTGAGATGTGTGCTTAAAGGGAACCCCTGGACTGCCTTTCTCAGGTTCTTCTGCTTGCTTGCCTACCTCGCTGAGGGACAGCAAAGCATTTCCTCTGCATGCTCTGGTTTTTGGACAACACAGCACACCCTGCTATGGAGCTGGAATTGCCTCTTGGCAGTTTCTGCAGCAGTTTCTGCAGGCTGCCCTCATCGCCCTGCATGAGCTTGACGACAAGCTCATCTCTCAGAACCTCTGCCTGTGTGTGGGAGCAATGCCCTTGCAACCGCACCCCCATGGTGGAGAGATGCTTCTGGAGGCTGGACACCAGTTCCAACTGATGGGGCCGGCCTGGTTATGGAGTGGTGGGATGGTGAGCAGTGTCTCCAAAACTTCCGTATGAGGAAGGAGACATTCTTGGAGCTGTGTGCCTGCTGCCCTTGCCCTCTGACGACAGGACACCCAGATGCGACCTGCCATCCATCTGGAGAAGCGGGTCACCATCATAGTCTGGAAACTGTCCACGCCCAACAGTTAATGGCTCATGGGCAACCAGTTTGGCATGGGAAAGTCGACTGTTGGGGCCCTCCTCATGCAGGTATGGCACTCTTGGCTGCAGTCCCTGGAGTACTGCAAAGGGGACCCCAGGAAAGGGGGTTGGGGATGCAGGGGTGGGCTTGGAATGGTGGAGGGAAGCCCTGTTCCTACAGGGTTCTGCAGTCCCACCCTCACACAGTCCTGCAGGGGGATGGGCATCATAGGGGGTGGCTGCTGGAATGTTTGGGGCCAAGGAGGGAGGGGGAGAAAGGGAGAGAAAGGGGGAAGGCTCAGGGACCACCCAAGGGCTCTGGCACCCTCTTTGATTCTCTGTTTTGTTTCTTTGTTTGTCTTCTTCTGCAGGTGGTAAGGGCCATTAACACCATCCTGCTGCACAGGGTCATCTGCCTGGGTGACCTGGACCCCATCATTGCTGGATTTGCCACCCTAGGCTTCCCCAACTATGTGGGGCTATTGATGGAACCTACATCCCCAGCCAAGCCCCCGACCACAGTGCAGTGCAGTATATTAACAGAAAGGGATACTTTTCTATGATCCTGCAGGCCCTGGTTGACCACCACGGACAGTTTACAGACATCTTTGTCGGCTGGTTGGGGAAGGTGCATGATTCCCACCTCTTCCACAGCTCCAGCCTCTCCCACAACCTGGAGGCTGGCACTTTCGTCTCCAAGCGCAGCATTGAGATGCTACTGTGCATCGTGGGGGACATTTTCTACCATCTAATGCCATGGTTGATGAAGCCCTACACTGGCCACCAGACGCAAGCAAGGACTGGTTCAATGGACACCTCTCCAGGGCCCGCATGCAGGCTGAATGCACCTTCGGGCATTTGAAGGCGTGGTTCAAGTGCCTCCTGACCCACCTGAATGTGGGGGAGCAGAACATCCTGCAGATGATAACCGCATGTTGTGTGCTCCACAACATTGTGGAGAGGAAAGGGCAGGCCTTTCTTTTGGAGTGGGGAGAAGAGGCTGGCCGGGAGGGATGGGCCTTTGAGCAGCCATGCACAGCTGCCATCCGCCAGGCCCATCAACTGGGGGTGCACATCCAGGAGGCCCTGAGGGAGAGTTTCTCTCAAGGACCCCAGTAACTCTCCCAAGGGCCTCCCCACTAGGGGCCTGTGCCTTGCCCCTGTCTGCCTTTCCTCTAACAATCCCTTCTCTTCTCCCTTCCACCCCTCTTTCCTGCAGACACAATAAAAACACGTTTTGTTTTGGAAAAGTAACGTGTTTATTAATTTGGGATAGAAGTAACTGGGGAGGAGGTGAGGCTGAGAACTGGAAATGGAGAGGGGGCTGAGAACCTTGGAGGGGGGAGAAGGAAGGGAGCAGAGAAACTTGGAATGGGGAGGAGAGGTTCAGAACTGGGGCTGACAGTGGCGTATGGCTTGGGTTCTTCCTCCACCTCGTGTGCAGGGACCTCAGCAACCTCAGGGGCGAGGGTGGGGGTGGGGACCTAGGAGGATATCTGGAAAGGTGGGGAGGGAGGCTGCAGCAGGGTCAGGCATGGGAGGGGAGTGGGATCAGGCATGGAAGCAGGAGGAGGGACTGGAGCAAGGACTGGAACTGCTGCAGGGTAGGTCATGAGCTCCCAGACAGTCGCATACATGTTGTAGCTCTGCTGCAGCAGCAGTCCACATCTGGGCCTGCGACTGTGCATCGTCCTGGACCTTCTGGGCCAGCATCTGCTGCATGTCCCAGAGGATGGAGACATGCTCCTCATCATGTCTTCCTGGACCCTCTGACTGCTGCGGCTCCCCCGAGCTGGGGAGCTGGCTCGTGTGGTGTCCATCGCTCCACACATCACTCCATAGTCACAGCTGGTCTGGCTGAGGAGAATAAAGAGAAATTATCAGTCATTCCTGGAGACACTGTCCCTGAGGCCTAGGATGTGGAAGGTAGTGTGCGATATAGATATCGACTGGCTCGCACACTACCTTCCACATCTTAATAACTTAACCAATCAAACAATGGGTACTTACAGAGGTGCAAATTGTTCTTATCAGCCTCTTGTAATGTGAACAATCCAATTCACTATTTTTTCTCTCTTTTCCTCCCGGCCCTCCTTTTTTCCCCTGCCTTCACTTATTAATTTTTGGATCTGGATTTTTAATACTCCAGTCATCTGAGGAAGTGGGCTGTACCCACGAAAGTTCATGATACCATGTACATATATTGTTTGTTTTTAAGGTGCTTCTAGACTATTTGTTGTTTTTTAAGTTTTCCCAGTTACAAACCAACTTGGTTACCCCTCTGAGGGTATGTCTACACTGCTACCCTAGTCTGAACTAGGGTGGCTAATGTAGGCATTCAAACTTGCAAATGAAGCCCGGGATTTAAATATCTGCAAGGAGGTTTAACGGTAGTTCAAATGAGGAGCTTTAATTCGAACTACCTAGTCCGTACCACGTGTAGCCACTGGCAGGTAGTTCGAACTATGGGCATTTAAAAATGGTGCCCGCCTGGGAACATGCAAATGAAGCCCGGTATATTTAAATCCCGGGCTTCATTTGCAAGTTCGAATGCCTACATTAGCCACCCCTAGTTCGAACTAGGGTAGCAGTGTAGACTTACCCTGAAGCTTTTATTCTAATTACATTCACTTTACAAAAAAATTTATACTTTGTTGCACTGAGCAAGGACAAATTTTAAAATCTCAGCAGATAAACACTTAAAAGATCTATTAAGGGATGAAATATAAGGAAAAGAATTAAGCAGCTAAATTGGAGAGGAAAACTTTTAAATGTGCTCATCTCCTTTGTGAACAATCCTATTAAATCCACTCACCTGGGTATAGTGGACTACACACCTGGGTATAGTGAATAGGATCTGATCATTCTAGAAAAGGCATCTAACACCTAGCACTAAATGGCTACTCTATAGCTGCATGATCAAAAATTAGATGAAAATAGCAGAGGATCCTTAATTGATTTCCTTCCATTTGTTGTTAATATTATTTTAATAACATTTCCTTGGGAATATTTAAAGACTGTTACTGAAAGTTTTTGGGAAGTCTGAAACAATAACAAATATAGGTGTAAAATATTCATGCTTTGTGATTTGCTCGGGAACATTTTCAATTACAGGACTCATTTATAAATGACATCATTTATCAGATTGTAAATCAAGAGAAAAAAACAATGTTTCTTTTAAAAATTTAAACTGAATATTTGCAAAAGTTTGTTTAACTACTAATACTGAACTGATTTGCCTTCTCTTTTATAAAGTGTTTATGGAAATAGAAAATTCTTTAACTGAAGCTACAATTTAAACAATTCAGCCTTACCTTGTCTGTTTTAGAAACTCAGAAAACCAGATTATTAATTGCTATTAATCATATTACATAGTACTTAAATACTAATATTTTGTGCTTGCCCTGCATAAATTACAGTTTTTAACAGCTCGATCTGGGGATACATACAAGTAACCATGTAACTTTCCAAAGCTCTAAGAAAATATTTCTGCCAACCATGATTCATGTCAGTTGGTCCATTGAATTTAATGGGATTATTCATGTGAGTATGGATTATATATACAAATGCGGGTTTCACGATCAGACATTTAAGAGGGTCAGGGACTTGGTGAGGTCTAGTCCTACCCATCATCACTTAAGCCACCAGAGTTGACCAAGAGCAGAGAGTACTGCATACAGCACTATTCTTTCAAATCATGGTAGACACATCATCTTGCAGTTTTTCAAGCAACCTATGGAGCAACATTGTCTAGTGGCATACTATGGGGGGGGGGGCGATGAGTGTCACTCTGACCTTTACAAAAAGTAGTCATTTTTTTAAATAAATTTCTCTCCTTTAGTCCAGAAACCTAGAGTTCTGTACAACGATTAAATTAGATTAGCATTCAGTGAAACATTATTGGAAACACCTTCATAACTTTCATATACTATGCTCATAATTTTATAAACATAAGATGTTGCAAAAGAAAGTTAATTATACCAAGACTGTTTGTAAAGAAAACATTTGCAAACTTGGGTAGGCAATGTAGCTACTGAAATGACATTTTGGATAAGATTCTGAATATTATTTTATGTAGAAAAGGAGACTATGACCCCACTGTGACGTCAGAGAAAGAGGAACCAGAATAATATCTATTGGACACCTTGACCCAGCTGGGACAGATTCTGATGTACTTACTCATGTTGAGTGATACCTTGCACTGAAGATAATCTTGTGGCTTTTAAAGGTACTACAGATGCATCAGCCTTACCTTAGAACCCAGAAAAAATCATGGAGTGGATCCTCAAGGAATCCAATTTGAAGCATTTGTAAGAGAGTAAGTAAAGTAAGTTGTCATGGAATAAGAGGCAAGGTCCTTTCATGGACTGATTACTGGTTAAAAGACTGGAAACAAAGCGTGGAAACACCTCATGGAATGAGGTGTAACAGTTAACTTGAACTAAGGACTTAGTTCGAGTTAACGTTTGACAGCCGCATGTAGCCGCGGGCAGTTAGTTCGGACTAAGGGGATTTAAAAATGGCGCCCGGACGGGACGATGCAAATAAAGCCTAGGATATTTAAATCCCAGGCTTCATTTGCAACTTTGAATGCCTACATTAGACTCCCTAGTTCGAACTAGGGGGCTAGTGTAGACATACCCAATGAGAGTAGAAGCAGATTTTGCTTTTGCTTCTTTTTGTAATGTCAAAAAGCATTCAAGAGTTATAATGCCTTTTCGATTAACCTGGAATACATCTTTCAGAGATCTCATGGAATCCAGTAAGGATAAGTAAATGTCTCTTTCTGATCAGAAATAAAAGTAACAGAATTGTCTCTACAGATTTGATGCTTTTGAGATGCTGTAAAATAACAGAAGAAAAACTTTCCAAGTAGAAAGTAGCATTTGTAGGCTTTGATGTAAGGATGCAAACAAATCTTTGATCTTTAGTATACATTACCCTCCCCATCCATAACAAAAGGGGTGCAAAAAACTGCAAATGATTTGTAATGACTGATTTATTTTCATTACCAATTATAATGAATAGTGAATAGCACTGCAACTTGTCAATGAAGTCAGAAGAAGCCAAGAAATGGAATTACTGGTGGACCTATTTCCAAATGATCACTATTATTTTAATTGTTTTTGTCTTACAAGACTATCTACACTTCAAGGACAATAATTTACATGCTACATCAACTGATCTACTAGATTCATAAAAACCATATTAAGCAGTGAAGGAGTCCACAAAATCAAGATCAAGATTATAATGTTATAAGGTAAAATAGTTTGCAGATTGACACTGTGTTATGCTTCAACAGACAATAACAGCTACGACTTCCACTCTGATTGTCACTTCTATTCAAGTGCAAAGTCATTGCCTTTCTATTATGCCTTTACATATTCTTCCATTGTTGAGAATGGTCCAATATAGAATTTCAAACTTGAGAATTCTATTATGATAGTTACAGTACATTGAAATGCCGTTATTGAAATATAAGTGCCCCTGGAAATAATGTTGTTAAAGTTTATTAGTGTTTCTACTGTAAACCTTGTTTTACAGAGTTTTCTAAAACAGAAACAGCTCTGTGTTCCGACAGCTGCATGTCTATCTGCTGGCGTCCATTCAAGCAATTTAAAAAAATAACATCAATTTGGCCATCTACAGTACAGAAAATACATAAAATTAGAAGTCTTCTAGTTTAAGCTAACTTTCTATGTATGTAAAATTCAAAAGCATTTTTGTTTTCTGAATTGCAGTTTAGCTTCTCTTTCACTAATAGGGAAAAAATATGGATCGTACTGCCATTGCAGCAATACACGGAGACCTGTACCATTTGAGTGTTGTTGTCAGTTGTGTTATGCCCATTTAAGCCTTTATAAACCTTATTCTGATATTACACCAAATTTACACTAGTGTCATTTCCTTGATTTCAATGGAGTTGCTCTTAGTTTATGGTACACTACTGTAAATGGTGTTGAAATCACATTTGATGGCCTCAGGGCACAGAGGAAGTTTGCTGATAATGTTATATATAGTTTATTGTATTTTCTTCCTGGTGCTGCCCTCCTTGTGTATTAGTGAAATGGTGAGAGGAACTGACCCTGGCTATATGTCCAATACTTCCCGACTCTCCATTGGGCTATACACACACCTTCCTCCTTATCGGGCTATGTTTTATTTCACACATTAGGAATCTTGCAGATGTAATTTCATATTGTCCATCTTGATATGGAATTCACAGTTAGCAAATAATTTACATATAATTTGAACAGAAAAACTGGCTTCTAACTCTCTCAGACTTTGAAGGAATGATACCAAGCTATGTTTATTATTATATTATATTTTCTATTGATTACCATCGTCCCTGTGACTGGCAATAAGTAATGTGCAGTACAGGTCAGAAGACTTAATAAATCTGCAAGTAAACTGTGGGGATCCTGGTGGGAAGCCTAATGAATGATCTAATGATAGTGCCAAAAATGCATTTTCTTTCTATTTCACAGTAACTAATGGTGAAACTATTTCACAATTGGTGGCAGCAGAGGGGCTGCCATTGACTGAGCAGAGACTAGGGGTAGGGTGGAAGCTTGGGGGAAGAGACAGGGTGACTGTGAGCCCTACAGGCAGTGCAGAGGTCTGGGAATGCAGACCAGCTACCACAGAACTCAGTGCTCTCCCATGAGGCTGTGCTCCTGGTCCCCTTCTTCTCCTGAGTACCCCAAGTGCCACTTGGTTAATGCTTACCCCTATACTGCTGCCAAAGTGGAGCCCAGCAGCCAGTGGCAACAGAAAGGCTGGCATTGACCTTCCATAGTCCAGTAAATTCCCTGGTTCAGGAATGGTCAGGTCCCAAGGGTGCCTGTAGTCGGTTTGCCGCCCAGAGGGGTTCCTCCTCCTCTGGCTCAGTGGGACCACTCCAGCTGCCACGCGGTCCCTTTTAGGCTAACCCGGTTAGTCCTCGGCGTCAGACCCTTAGTCCCGGGCGCGCCAGCCACAAACCGACTCAGTCTCTATAGCTAGGCCAAGCTGTTCAGGCGCAGCAAACCCATGATCAGTTATAGCAGCCAGGCCCTTGGTTCAGGCGTGGCAGCAAACAAACACAGTCAATTATAAAGCAGCCAGGCCCTTGGTTCAGGGCGTGGCAGCAAACAAACACAGTCAGTTATAAAGGCCCGACCTCAGTCCGGGTGGGCAAACCCAACAGCAAATTGGGAGCGCTTGTTCAGGAGGATCGCAGGGTACCGGCCCGCGGCAGTAGCCAGGGGAGACTGCCACCCGTTGGGTGGGTGGCAGGGGCGCAGGCCCACCCACTCCACTGCGCCCGGCCCAGGGCCCTAGGAGCAGCAGTGGGCTCGCCCGCCCGAACGCCGCGGCCTTGGGCCTTTAACAGCCCCACCAACCCCTGGGCCACTTCCCTTCTCCTCAGCCGGTACCTGGGTGTCGGGTGGCGGAGGTAGGGAGTCCAGGAGGGTCTCGGCCCTATCGGGCGGTCCGATCCAGTCCTCTGCCGCTTGCAGGTCCCTGGGCTCAGCTGGGCTCCTGGTGCCGGGCGGTGTCGGGTAGTCGGGCCGGGCCTCAGGGTTAGGGTCCGAGGGGCCCTGGACGGCGCCTCCAGTCTCCGTAGCGGAGGTCACGGCTCCTGGCTCCGGGCCAGGTGCCGGCTCGGGCTGGCCCTTTGGCTCCTCTGGGGCGGTAGGCCGACTTCGCTGGGTCTCTGGCTCCCAGGCAGGGGGCCAGTAGTCAGTCTCTGGGCCCTGGTAGGAGGCCCTGGCCAGGCCTCAGCTCCCACTCCCCAGCCTGGGAGTCCCGGGAGGCCTCTAGCCTCTGGCAGGCTCAGCCCTGACTGAGGCTGCTGCCTGGGCTTTTATAGTCCTGGGTCCGCCCTTAACTTCCGGTCAGGTGACAGGGCGGGTTACCCTCCGCCCAACATGGAGGCTTTTTAGGTTCCTCCTTTCCAAATGAGTGCCACCAGCGCCCACTCCAGAGAAGGAGGAGAGGCAGCAGGGTGTGCTGCTGCTCTTCCTTCTCCTGCTCCTGCTCCTGCTCCTGCTCCTGCACCAGCCGGGCTCCCTGCCCTACCCAGTCACCACCCACCCGCCTGCCTGCCGAGACCTGCTCCCTGGACAACGCTGCTGTTGCTGCTCCAGCCCACCACCACCACACCACCACCGGCTGCTGCTGTTGCTGCCTGAGGGAGAGGGGGCTTGCCGGCTGCCCTCCCTCTCCCCTCCTCCACTCCAGAGGAAGAGGACCCACCTGCACCCACCACCCGAGGCCTTCCTGCTGGCTGCCACCCGCCCACTGCTGCTGCACCCTGCCGAGGAGGAGAAGAGGAGACCGCTGCCTAGGAACTGTGGAGGGGCTTGTTTCATCAGACTTAGTTTTTCATCTGCTCCTAGGGGTGGTGAGCATAGAACTGAGCTTGAAAGGGGGGCTGGGGAGAGGCTTAGAGCCCTCCCCAGTCCAGCTGCCCCCTCTTCCTGCTGCCACCACCCCCACTGCCCTCCACCACCTTTATCACCATCTGACTGCTCTTCTCCTTGGTGGGGTTTACTGCTCCACCTGCCCCTGGGACTGTTTGCTGCAGCGGTGGGCGAGGTCGAGCCCCACAGCGCCGTGGGTGTGCTCCTCCCCACCCCTTGGACTTGGCCCCCTCCTCAGTTACGTTTGGCAGGGGCCTCACCCCTGCTCACCCCACCCTACCTTAGCAGCCTGCCCTGCCCTACTAGCCCAGTTTGTTTTCCTTCCTTCATAAGGTTCCTTGCCTGCCACACCCACAGCCTGGCCTGTTGTGTGTGCCCCGCCCCTCCCAGTTGTAGCCTGCCTCTCCTGCCCCAGCTTCTTAGTGTTCCCAAGTCCTACCTTCAACCTCCCAATAGTTCCCGCTGGCCTTTTGGCACCTGCCTGCCCGGTTCCCCCTCGAGCGCTGTGCCTTCCCCTTTTAGTTAGCCCTCCAGTGCACTGCACCCCTTTCACTGATCCCATAGCCCCTCAGTACCCCAGTGCAGCCGGAGGAGCCGGCCCCGCCCTGCACCTGTGCCTTGCCCCCTTGTCCCATCCTGCCAGCACCCTCCTCCTCTGTGTCCAGCCTTGCAGGGAGGAGTGGTAGCTGGCCCCTTGGTTCCCCTTTACCCTGCCCTGCCAGCGCCCTCTCTCCTGCAATCAGTCAGTGGGAGAGAGTGGCTGCTTCTCCCTTCCCCTCAACTGTATATTCCCTTGCCCTCGCGCCCTTCCCCCTGCAATAGCGCCCTCCTCCTCTGCCTCAGTTTTAGCAGGAGGAGTGGTTGCCAACCCTCCTTCCACGGTTGCTCCTTCCTCGAACCAGTGCCCCCCCTTTTCCGCCCCTCCTTGCATTGATGCCCTCCTCCTCTGCCTGTTGTTGGGTGAGGAGGAGTGGCTAGCCCTTACCCTTCCTCCTTCCCATCTGTGCCTCCTTCCACCTTTTTCCTAGGATGGAGGAGGCCCTGTCCCCGCTGGCCCTACGGTCCCCACTGCCACCGCCCAAACAACTGCTGCGGCTGACCTCCCGACCCCAGCCCGAGCTCCGCGCTGCCACGGCCGACGCCCCTGCTACGGGTGGGCCTTCTACCTCGGCCGGTAAAAGGGCCGGGAGGGGAAGAAGGGCAAAGGCCCGGCCCGAAAGCCGACCCTCCGTGGCCGAGGCCGCCCGCCCACTGCGGCCCCGCCACCCGCTGCAGCCCTCCTTCCTGCTGTTCCCCACCGGCTCTGGGGTGATCCATCTACGCCCCCAGAGCGACGCCCAGGTGGCCGCTGCCGCCCCACATGCCGGGTCATCCGCCCCTACTGCCGCCTCCAGCTCCATCCCTGGGGCCGGGGCCCCTTTCCCACCCTGACCAGGAGGCACGGCGTCCGTTGCCTCCTGGTCGCCGCCGCCCCACGTCCGAAACTTACGCGCGGGCGTTGGCGAGGGTGGTGGGGCCTCGGCCGTGGTGGCGGCCTCCAAATTGTATGGCAAGGTGGTGTTCTTCCTTGCTCGGAGGCCGCCCAGGAGGCGGTGGAGAGGGGCCTGGCGGTGGGGCGTGCACGTGCCCTCGAACCGCTGGAGGACCTGGGCGCACGGGTGGTCCTTACCTCCGTCCCCGCCTTCCTCCCGAATGCCGCCCTGCTGCCTTCCTCTCCACTCTGGGAGGCCCATTTCCACCATCAGCCCTCTCCCGTTGGGCTGTAAGGACCCCGCCCTCCGCCACGTTTGTCCTTCCGCCGGCAGGTTCAGCTGCAGCTGCTGCCGGCGGCGCGCGGGCGGGAGGCGCTGAGGGGTCCTTCATGGTGCCCTACCAGGGGCCTCTACCGGGTCCATTACTCCTCGGGAGTCCCGGTGCTTCCTCTTGCCGGGCGATGGGGCACGTCCGGAGGGACTGTCCTTGGCCCGGCCGAGGAGGCGTCCGGCCCCGGGCCCGGAGGGCGCCGCCCCACCACCGCCGGCCCCTGGTAGTCCGGCCTCCGCGGCTGCCCTCCTCCAACCGACGGCTCTGCTCGAGCCGGGGTGCCCTCCGGCGTGCCCGAGCGAGCAGGCGGGCCCCGCTTCTACTCGATCTGTCTCTGCGGGCCCGAGGAGGAGAGGTGGCGCGTTGTTGCCGGGCGAGGAGAGGGCTCCCAGGTGGGGTATCCTTTCCCTTCCCACCCCTGCAACAACGCCTCCCGAAAACCGAAAGCGCCCCGGCCTTGCCCTGCTGACCAGCCCTCCACCTCCACCTCGGAGGGCTGGACGCCGTCCGGGAAGCGCAGCCCGCCGTCGCTGGCCCCATCTCCCCTTCGATGGGGAGGGTGGGAAGGCCCTCCGAAAGATCCCGAGGGGGCCAGCGCTGCCGAGAGCGCCCGACGAGCTTCAGCAGGAGGCACCGGACGAGGAGGCCGTGCAGAGCGAGGGGGACGACGCCCTCCCTGTGGAGCCCTTCCAAGAGGAGGCCTCGGTGGAGCCCCCGGCCCCGGCTCCAACCGAGCCCCCCTCCGTGCCCGCTGAGGTAATTGTTGCCTTGGCGGCCGGAGGGGAAGGCTCTGGGGCCGAGGGGATGGAACTCAGCTCCATCTTCGAGGAGATCGAGGCCCTGGGTCTGACCTCACTCAGGGGAGGACGACCTCCGCCAGCGGGCTCGGTCTGGGCGGCGACTCGCGCGCCGCCTCCTCCCCAACCTCAACCCTGTGTCCCAGGTGGCCGACCCGCCTCACACTCGGGCGCCCTGATATTACCCACTGGCCCGGCCGACTCGAGCGCCGGAGCCGATGCCGCCGAGCCTCAGGGGCGACGGCAGGCGCCGAGCGGCCGGGTCCCGGATCCGGGCGCCCCTCTCGTAACCGAGGCGGGCGGTCATCTCCTTCCCGCAGGGGCCCAGCAGAAGGCACCACCCTAGCCGACGCCGAGGTATCAACTCCTGCCTCTCCACCTGAGCCCGGCGCCGGCGTGGGCCCCTTCCTGCCCCTGAATCCCAGGTCCCCGCTCGGGAGGCGCCGCAGCCCGGTGGGATAGTCACGGGGACCCTCCCAGACCCCGCCAGGGACTCTGATCCTCCCGCTCCGATCCCCCCACCCTCGTTTCCGCCCCTTTATGAACCCATTTCCAGCCCCGAGTCCTCTCCTGTTCCCGATTCCTTTCCCACCCCTGCCTCTCCTCACTCCCCAACCCCGAACCCTTGTCCGGTCCACAGCCCACCCTCCTCCCGCCCCTACCACCAAAAACACCTTCCGCTGCCGCCTGCCTTTCCTGATCCGCTCCCATTGCCCCCAAATGTTCTTTCCAGTGCCACCCCACGGGGCCGCCTCGCTCCCGCTAGCTGCGGGCGGCCTCGGGGTGGTATTTGAATCCCGGTCCCCAACCCGCTAGGGGCTGCCTTGTTCCTCCGCCGCTTCTTGCCGGGTCGGGCAGCGCGCGCGCCGGGTGTCGGCGCCGCTGGGGATCGGATCCCTGTTTGCCCGCCTCCGTGGCCCGTGAGCTCCACCCGGGGCCCGGACGGAGGAGACTCCTGGTTCTCGGCGCTGAGGAGCGAGCTGCGCCAATTCCTCGCGGATAACCGCGGGCAAAAGGGAAGGTGCAGCTCGCCTCCAGCGCTGGGGGACTTTCATTCCATTCTTCAGGCCACCAGGGGCCTGTTGCGGAGGAGAGGGACCAATAGGCAGGACGACGCTGCCTACCGCCGACCCGCAGATTTCGAGACGCCTCCTAACTTTTGGGTCGGGAGCGGTCTGCTGCGGGCCTGCGGGGCCGCCGATTCACCTGCCCGCGAGGATCCACCCCAGCCTCACCATGAAGTACACCATCCTAGCAACATTGAATGCCCGGGCTGTAGGGCGGGTCGCAGGAGCCGGGTGCTCTCCTTCCTCCGGGAGGGGGTACTCGGTGGCCTTCCTGCAGGAGACCCACACGACTCCAGCCGCCGAGGCTGGCTGGCGGCTGGAGTGGGGACGGGGTATATTTCAGCCACCTCGGCGCCGCCGGCCGGGTGGCCACCCTGTTCTCCCTGCCCCACGGCCCGAGGTGCTGGGGACCGCCGAGGTCGCCCCGGCCGCTTGTTGCACGTCCGGCTCACGGAGGGGCTGACGCTTGAACTTGGTCAACGCTCACGCCCCGAACGCTGGCCCGACCAGGTCGCCTTTTACCGCAGGCGGCCACCTTCCTCGGCACTCTGATCCTCGCGAGTGCCTGGTCCTGGGCGGATTTCAACACCACCTCGATGACCGACCGTAGGACTCGCGAACTGCCAGGCCGCAGCGGACGCCCTCAGGGAGATCGTGGACCATCACTCCCTGGTGGACGCCTGGCGAGACCACCACCCGACGACAGTACCACCTTTACTTACGTCCGGTGGGGACAATCGGTCGAGCCACTCCCGGTTGGATCGCATTTACCTTTCTCGCTTCCACCTGGCACGGGCCCACTCTCCAGCATCCGCCGCCCCGCTCACGACCACCATTTGGTGGCGGAAAGCCTCTCTGAGTTCGGAGAGGCTGGGGCCGCCTATTGGCATTTTAATAATAGCCTGCTGGAGGACGGGCTTCGTGGCGCCCTTCCGGGAGTTCTGGCGGCCTGGCAGGAGCAGCGCCCGCCTTCTCGGCGCGCGATGGTGGGACGGGGAAGGTGCGCGCCGCTCTTCTGCCGCGACTACTTCCCGGGCGCCAGCCGGCGGAGGGATGCGCGATAGAGCAGTTGGAACGGGAGGTCTTGAAGCTTGAGAGGCGCCTGGTGTCCGCCTCGAGGATCCATCCTCCGCGGCTGCATCGGGAGAGGCGGGAGGAGCCCGGGCCCTGAAGATCACAGGCCCGGGCGCTTTGTTCGATCCCCGCATCCAGCTCCTTCGGGAGATGGATCATGCTCCCGCTTCTTCTACGCCCTGGAGAAAAGGAGGGGGCTAAAAAGCACGCCACCTGCCTTTTAGCAGAGGACGGCACCCCCTCACGGATCCGCGGAGATGCGTGGAAGGGCCAGGCCTTCTACGCCAGTTTGTTCTCCCGATCCGACCGGCCGACGCCTGCAAGGTCCTCTGACCGAGCTCCCGACGGTCACGCTGGCGATCGAGACCGCTAGAGCTGCCTCTCACTCTGGCCGAGTTCTCGAAGCCCTCCGCCTCATGCCCAACAATAAAACCCCGGCATGGACGGGCTGACCGTGGAGTTCTACCGCCTTTCTGGGACGCCCTCGCCCAGACCTCGCTACCGCCTGGGCCGAGTTCTTGAGAGCGGGTCCTCCTCTGTCAGCAGGCAGGCGAGCGGTGCTCGCCTTTATTGCCGAAGAGGGGGACTCCGCGACCCACGGAACTGGCGCCCGCCTCGCCTCCTCAGCACGGACTACAAAGTCGTAGCAAAGCCATCTCGCTGCGACTGCGGTCCGTGCTGGCGGACGGATCCATCCCGACCAGACCTACACCGCCCCGGCCGTAGTATTTTTGACAACTTGTATTTGGTCCGGGATCTCTTAGAGCTGGGGTGTAGGGACGGCTTGTCGCTCGCCTCCTGTCCCTGGACCAGGAGAAGGCGCTCGACAGGATGGACCACGGTATCTCCTGGGCACCCTGCAGGCCTTCGGCCGGGCCCCGCTTTGTGGGTTTTCTCCGGTGCTGTACGCTCGCTGGAGTGTCTGGTCAGGCTCAACTGGACCCTGACCGAGCCGGTCAGCTTCGGGCGGGGTACGCCAGGGGTGTCCGCTGTCGGGCCAGCTGTACGCCTGGCGATCGAGTTCTTCCTCCGCCTCTCCGTAGGAGGTTGACGGGGTTGGTGCTGCGGAGCCGGAGCTGCGGTTGGTGCTGTCGGGCGACGCCGATGACGTGCTCTCGTGGTCCAGGACCCGGGCGACCTGGCGCGGTGGAGGCCTGCTGCCGCCTACTCGGCAGCCTCTCCGCCCGGGTCAACTGGGTCAAGAGCTCTGGCCTGGTGGTCGGGACGGGTGGCGGGCCGGCTCCTCCCACCCGCGCTTCAGGCCATCAGGTGGAGCGCGGGTCCGCTGCTCTATCTGGGCGCCTATTTATCCGCCACGCATCCTTCTCCGCCGGAAAACTGGCAAGGTTTGGACGCCAGGGTGGGTGAGCGGTTGCGGAGGTGGGCAGGACTGCTCGTGCCTCTCCCTTCGCGGGAGGGCACTGGTGCTAAATCAGCTGGTCCTGTCCATGCTCTGGCACCGACTCAACACCCTGCGCCCGCCCCGGAGGTCCTGGCCAAGCTCCAGAGGACAGCTTTGGAGTTCTTTTGGCCAGGACTGCACTGGGTCTCTGCAGGGGCCTTGTCTCTCCCCTGGAGGAGGGGGCCAGGGCCTGGTCTGCGTGCGCAGCCAGGTCCGACCTTCCGCCTCCAGGCCCTGCAGAGACTCCTCTTAGTGCAGGTAGTCCGGCATGGAGCACTTTGGGGTGCGCCTCCTCCGCCGCCTCCGAGGGCTCCGACACGACCGGCAGCTCTTTTTATCCATCCGAGGGGTCTTCCGCGAGACCTCTCAGAGCTGCCGGAATTCTACCAGGACCTCCTCCAGACCTGGAAGCTGTTCTCAGCGACCAGGTCCGCTGTGCCGCCGAGGAGCAGACCTCTCGCGGAGCCCCTGCTCCACAATCCAGCCTTGTGCGTGCAGGTGGCGGAGTCTCCTTCGGTGCGCCGGAGGCTGATCCTGGCAGAAACCACCAAGGTCGGAGACCTCCTGACTACGCCGGGGGACTGGGTGATCTCGCGCGCTGGCCGCATGGGGCTTTCCACCCTCGAACCCCTCTGCGCCTACTCCGGGAGGTGAAGGCGGTTTTGCCGCGCCCGCCTCGACTTCCTGCAGAGAGCCCTGCAGAGGGTACGCCCGCCTCCCTTCCTGCAAACCTCCGTCCCTTATCGGGCCCCTGTTCCGCGGGCCCCCGAGCCCCCATCCTGGACCCCAGCCGGCTGCAAAAATTGCAGCCGGTCTGCTTTCGAACCGCGCCTAGGGAACATCTGTACACGCCGTGCTCCACACTCTGCATCTCCCCACCATGTCCCGCCCCGACACTAAGTGGCGGGACTATCTAAGACCCATAGAGGGTGGGGAACCCCGATGGGCCAGCGTGTATTCCCATCTAATTCCACGCCCATCGGGACATTAGTTGGCGGCTCCTTCACGGAGCCGTGAGCACGGGCGTGTACCTGGCGCGTTCACCCCATCCCGAAGCCTGCCCTTCTGCGGCGTGAGGGAAAACCTGGCGCACGCATACCTGGAGTGCGCCAGGTTGCAGCCCCTATTCCGCTCCTCCAGAACCTCTTGTTGAGGTTCTGGCTGCACTTTTCCCTCACCTTTTATCTATGCACACTAATCCGCTGCCCCACAAAGTCGCTGGGACCTCCTCGCCAACCTCCTCCTGGCCTTGGCTAAAGTCGCCATTTATAACAGCAGGAGGAGGATGCTAGACGAGGGGTCTCCTGCGACTGTGGGGCCTATTTCCGCTCCTCCCTTGTGTCACGATCCGGCAGAGTTCCTCTGGGCGCCCACTGGCTCCCTTGATAGTTTCGAGGAGCAGTGGGCGCTGTCCGGGTTCTCTGCTCGGTGTCCCCATCCGGTTCCCTAGTTATTAACCTCTAGCCTGCACTCCTTGTCCCTTTGTCATTATTTGTCCCCAGTAATTAATTGACACGGGTCCAGTCGTCCCTCCCGCAAGGCTGGGGAGGGGCTTTAGAGCAGGGCTTCGCCGCCCACTCCCGTGTTTTCCAAATAGAGTGCCCGCCCCACTCCAGAGAAGGAGGAGAGGCAGCAGGGTGCAGCCTCCCTGCTCCTGCCTCTCCTGCTCCTGCTCCTGCTCCTGCACCAGCCGGGCTCTCCTGCCCTACCCAGTCACCACCCACCCGCCTGCCTGCCGAGACCTGCTCCCCTGGACAACGCTGCTGTTGCTGCTCCAGCCCACCACCACCACCACCACCACGCTGCTGCTGTTCATGGGGAGAGGGGGCTTGCCGGCTGCCCTCCCTCTCCTCCACTCCAGAGGAAGAGGACCCACCTGCACCCACCACCCGGAGGCCTTCCTGCTGGCTGCCACCCGCCCACTGCTGCTGCTGTGCCCCTGCCGAGGAGGAGAAGAGGAGACCGCTGCCTAGGAACTGTGGAGGGGGCTTGTTTTAGAGACTTAGTGTTTGTCATCTGCTCCTAGGGGTGGTGTGCATAGAACTGAGCCATTAAAGGGGGCTGGGGAGAGGCTTAGAGCCCTCCCAGTCCAGCTGCCCCCTCTTCCTGCTGCCACCACCCCCACTGCCCTCCACCACCTTTATCACCACTGACTTCTCTTCTCCCTTGGTGGGGTTTACTGCTCCACCTGCCCACCTGGGACTGTTTGCTGCAGCGGTGGGCGAGGTCGAGCCCCACAGCGCCGTGGGTGTGCTCCTCCCCACCCCGTGGACTTGGCCCTCTCCTCAGTTACATTTGGCAGGGGCCCCCTCACCCCTGCTCACCCCACCCTACCCCAGCAGCTGCCTTCCCCACTGCCAGCCCAGTTTGTCCTTCCTCCCTAAGGTTCCTTGCCTGCCACACCCACTCCCACAGCTAGTTACCTGCCACGCCCTGCCCCAGCTAGCCTGGTTGTGTGTGTGCCCCGCCTCCCAACTGCTGTCTTGTTTCCCAAGTCCTACCTTCCCTAGAATCTCCCAAGTTCCCGCTGGCCTTTTGGCACCGCCTGCCTGCCCGGACTCCTCCTCGAGCGCCGTGCCTCGCCCCCCTTTAGTTAGCCCTCGTACACTTCACTTCCCTCACTGATCCCATAGCCCCTTGATACCCCAGTGCAGCCGGAGGAGCCGGCCCCGCCCTGTGTCCGCTACTGCCCTTGTCCCATCCTGCCAGCACCCTCCTCCTCTGTGTCCAGCCTTGCAGGGAGGAGTGGTAGCTGGCCCTCGGTTCCCCTTTACCCTGCCCCTGCCAGCGCCTCTCTCCTGTAATCAGTCAGTGGGAGAGTGGCTGCTTCTCCCTTCCTCCTCAACTGTATATTCCCTTGCCCTCGCGCTCTTCCCCTGCAATAGCGCCCTCCTCCTCTGCCACAGTCTTAGCAGGAGGAGTGGCTGCCAACCCTCCCTTCCACGGTTGCTCCTTCCTCGAACCAGTGCCCTTCCCTTTCACGCCCCTCCTTTCATTGATGCCCTCCTCCTCTGCCTGTTGTTGGGTGAGGAGGAGTGGCTAGCCCTTACCCTTCCTCCTTCCCATCTGTGCCTCCTTCCACCTTTTCCTATGATGGAGGAGGCCCTGTCCCCGCTGGCCCCACGGTCCCCACTGCCACCGCCCAAACAACTGCGGCTGACCTCCCGACCCCCAGCCCGAGCTCCGCCGCTGCCACGGCCGATGCCCCCCCTGCTACGGGTGGGCCTTCTACCTCGGCCGGTAAAAAGGGCCGGGGAGGGAAGAAGGGCAAAGGCCCGGCCCGGAAAGCCGACCCCTCCGTGGCCGAGGCCGCCCCGCCCACCGCGGCCCCGCCACCCGCTGCAGCCCTCCCCCTGCTGTTCCCCCCACCGGCTCTGGGGGTGATCCATCTACGGCCCCCAGAGCGTACGCCCAGGTGGCCGCTGCCGCCCCACGCGCCGGGTCATCCGCCCCTACTGCCGCCTCCAGCTCCATCCCTGGGGGCCGGGCCCTTTCCCACCCTGACCAGGAGGCACGGCGTCCGTTCCTGGTCGCCGCCGCCCACGCCGAAACTTACGTGCGGGCGCTGGCGAGGGTGGTGGGGCCTCGGCCGTGGTGGCGGCCTCCAAATTGTATGGCAAGGTGGTGTTCTTCCTGCTCGAGGCCGCCGCCAGGAGGCGGTGGAGAGGGGCCTGGCGGTGGGGGCGTGCACGTGCCCCTCGAACCGCTGAGGACCTGGGCGCGGGTGGTCCTTACTCCGCCCGCCTCTTCCTCCCGAATGCCGCCCTGCTGCCTTCCTCTCCACTCTGGGAGGCCCATTTCACCATCAGCCCTCTCCTGGGCTGTAAGGACCCCGCCTCCGCCACGTTTGTCCTTCCGCCGGCAGGTTCAGCTGCAGCTGCTGCCGGCGGCGCGTGGCGGGAGGCGCCGAGGGGTCCTTCATGGTGCCCTACCAGGGGCCTCTACCGGGTCCATTACTCCTCGGGAGTCCCGTGCCTCTGCCGGGCGATGGGGCACGTCCCGAGGGACTGTCCCTTGGCCCGGTCCGGAGGCGCCCGGCCCCTCTGGGCCCGGAGGGCGCCGCCCCACCACCGCCGGCCCCTGGTAGTCCGGCCTCCGCGGCTGCCCTCCTCCAACCGACGGCTCTGCTCGAGCCGGGGTGCCTCTCCGGCGTGCCCGAGCGAGCAGGCGGGCCCCGCTTCTACTCGATCTGTCTCTGCGGGCCCGAGGAGGAGAGGGTTGTTGCCGGCGAGGGAGAGGGCTCCCCAGGTGGGGGTATCCCTTTCCCTTCCTTCCCACCCCTGCAACAACGCTCCCGAAAACTGAAAGCGCTCGGCCTTGCTCCCTGCTGACCAGCCTCCACCTCCACCTCGGAGGGCTGGACGCCGTCCGGGAAGCGCAAAGCCCGCTCGCGGGCCCCATCTCCCCTTCGATGGGGAGGGTGGGAAGGCCCTCCGAAAGATCCCGAGGGGGCCAGCCGAGAGCGCCCGACGAGCTTCAGCAGGAGGCACCGGACGAGGAGGCCGTGGCAGCGAGGGGGACGACGCCCCTCCCTGTGGAGCCCTTCCAAGAGGAGGCCTGGTGGAGCCCCGGCCCCGGCTCCAACCGAGCCCTCCGTGCCCGCTGAGGTAATTGTTGCCTTGGCGGCCGGAGGGGAAGGCTCTGGGGCCGAGGGGATGGAACTCAGCTCCATCTTCGAGGAGATCGAGGCCCTGGGTCTGACCCCGCCACTCAGGGGAGGACGACTCCGCCAGCGGGCCTCGGTCTGGGCGGCGACTCGCGGCGCCGCCTCCTCCCCAACCTCAACCCTGTGTCCCAGGTGGCCGACCGCCCTCACACTCGGGCGCCTGATATTACCCACTGGCCCGCCGACCGAGCGCCGGAGCCGATGCCGCCGAGCCTCAGGGGCGACGGCAGGCGCCGAGCGGCCGGGTCCCGGATCTGGGGCGCCTCTCAGAACCGAGGCGGGCGGTCATCTCCCTTCCCGCAGGGGCCCAGCAGAAGGCACCACCTAGCCGACGCCGAGGTATCAACTCCTGCCTCCACCTGAGCCCGGCGCCGGCGTGGGCCCCTTCCTGCCCCTGAATCCCAGGTCCCCGCTCGGGAGGCGCCGCAGCCCGGTGGGATAGTCACGGGGACCCCTCTCCCAGACCCCGCCAGGACTCTGATCCTCCCGCCCCGATCCCCACCCTCGTTTCCGCCTCTTTATGAACCCATTTCCAGCCCCGAGTCCTCTCCTGTTCCCGATTCCTTTCCCACCCCTGCCTCTCCTCACTCCCCAACCCCGAACCCTTGTCCGGTCCACAGCCCACCCTCCTCCCGCCCCTACCACCAAAAACACCCTTCCGCTCCGCCGCGACTTTCCTGATCCGCTCCCATTGCCCCCAAATGTCTCCAGTGCCACCACGGGGCCGCCTGCTCCGCTTAGCTGCGGGCGGCCCTCGGGGTGGTATTTGAATCCCCGGTCCCCAACCCGTTAGGGGCTGCCTTGTTCTCCGCCGCCTTGCGGGACGGCAGCAGCGCGCCGCCGGTGTCGGGCGCCGCTGGGGATCGGATCCCTGTTTGCCCGCCTCCGTGGCCCGTGAGCTCCACCCGGGGCCCGGACGGAGGAGACTCCTGGTTCTCTCGGCGCTGAGGAGCGAGCTGCGCCAATTCCTCGCGGATAACCGCGGGCAAAGGGAAGGTGCAGCTCGCCTCCAGCGCTGGGGGACTTTCATTCCATTCTTCAGGCCACCAGGGGCCTGTTGCGGAGGAGAGGGACCAATAGGCAGGACGACGCGGCCTACCGCCGGACCCGCAGATTTCGAGACGCTCTCCTAACTTTTGGGTCGGGGAGCGGTCTGCTGCGGGGCCTGCGGGGGGCCGCCGATTCACCTGCCCGCGAGGATCCACCCCAGCCCTCACCATGAAGTACACCACGCTAGCAACATTGAATGCCCGGGGCTGTAGGGCGGTCTCGCAGGAGCCGGGTGCTCTCCTTCCTCCGGGAGGGGGTACTCGGTGGCCTTCCTGCAGGAGACCCACGACTCCAGCCGCCGAGGCTGGCTGGCGGCTGGAGTGGGGACGGGTATATTTCAGCCACCTCGGCGCCGCCGGCCGGGTGGCCACCCTGTTCTCCCTGCCCCACGGCCCGAGGTGCTGGGGACCGCCGAGGTCGTCCCGGCCGCTTGTTGCACGTCCGGCTCGCGGAGGGGCTGACGCTGAACTTGGTCAACGCTCACGCCCGAACGCTGGCCCGACCAGGTCGCCTTTACCGCAGGCGCCACCTTCCTCGGCACTCTGGATCCTCGCGAGTGCCTGGTCCTGGGCGGATTTCAACACCACCTCGATGACCGGGACCGTAGGACTCGCGAACTGCCAGGCCGCAGCGGACGCCCTCAGGAGATCGTGGACCATCACTCCCTGGTGGACGCCTGGCGAGACCACCACCCGGACGACAGTACCACCTTTACTTACGTCCGGTGGGGACAATCGGTCGAGCCACCCCGGTTGGATCGCATTTACCTTCTCGCTTCCACCTGGCACGGGCCCACTCTCCAGCATCCGCCGCCCCGCTCACGGACCACCATTTGCGGCCGTGGAAAGCCTCTCTGAGTTCGGAGGCTGGGGCCGCCTATTGGCATTTTAATAATAGCCTGCTGGAGGACGGGGCTTCGTGGGCGCCCTTCCGGGAGTTCTGGCGGCCTGGCAGGAGCAGCGCCCGCCTTTCTCGGCGCGCGATGGTGGGACGGGGAAGGTGCGCGCCGCTCTTCTGCCGCGACTACTCCCGGCGCCAGCCGCGGAGGGATGCGCGATAGAGCAGTTGGAACGGAGGTCTTGAAGCTTGAGAGGCGCCTGGTGTCCGCCTCGAGGATCCATCCTCCGCGGCGCATCGAGAGGCGGAGGAGCCCGGCCCTGGAAGATCACAGGCCCGGGCGCTTTGTTCGATCCCGCATCCAGCTCCTTCGAGATGGATCATGCTCCCGCTTCTTCTACGCCCTGGAGAAAAGGAGGGGGCTAAAAGCACGCCACCTGCCTTTAGCAGAGGACGGCACTTCTCACGGATCCGGCGGAGATGCGTGGAAGGGCCAGGGCCTTCTACGCCAGTTTGTTCTCCCGATCCGACCGGCCGACGCCTGCAAGGTCCTCTGACCGAGCTCCCGACGGTCAGCTGGCGATCGAGACCGCTAGAGCTGCCTCTCACTCTGGCCGAAGTTCTCGAAGCCCTCCGCCTCATGCCCAACAATAAAACCCCGGCATGGACGGGCTGACCGTGGAGTTCTACCAGCGTGTTCTGGGGCGTCCTCGGCCCAGACCTGCGTTACCGTCTGGGCGAGTCCTTGGAGGCGGGGTCCTCCTCTGTCGTGCAGGCGGCGGTGCTCGCCTTGTGCCGAAGAGGGGACCTCCGCGACCTCTGAGAACTGGCGTCCCGTCTCGCTCCTCAGCGCGGACTACAAAGTCGTAGCAAAAGCCATCTCGCTGCGACTGCGGTCGTGCTGGCGGGCATCCATCCCGACCAGACCTACACCGTCCGGGCGTAGTATTTTTGACAACTTGTATTTGGTCCGGGATCTCTTAGAGCTGGGGTGTAGGGGCGGCTTGTCGTTCGCCCTCCTGTCCCTGGACCAGGAGAGGCGTTCGACAGGATGGACCGGGTATCTCCTGGGCACCCTGCAGGCCTTCGGCCGGGCCCGTTTTGTGGGTTTTCTCCGGGTGCTGTGCGCTCGCGGAGTGTCTGGTCAGGCTCAACTGGACCCTGACCGGGCCGGTCAGCCGGGCGGAAGTGCGTCAGGGGTGTCGCTGTCGGGCCAGCTGCGCTCTGGCGATCGAGCCCTTCCTCCGTCTCCTCCGTGGGAGGTTGGCGGGGTTGGTGCTGCGGGGCGGGCTGCGGCTGGTGCTGTCGTGCGCCCGATGGCGTGCTCCTCGTGGTCCAGGACCCGGCGACCTGGCGCGGGTGGAGGCCTGCCAAGCCGTCTACTCGGCAGCCTCCTCCGGGTCAACTGGGTCAAGAGCTCTGGCCTGGTGGTCGGGGCGGGTGGCGGGCCGGCTCCCTCCCACCAGCGCTTCAGGCCATCAGGTGGGGCGGGTCCGCTGCTCTATCTGGGCGTCTATTTATCCGCCACGCATCCTTCTCCGCCGGAAAACTGGCAAGGTTTGGGCGCCAGGGTGGGTGGCGGTTGCGGAGGTGGGCAGGACTGCTCCGGTGCCTCTCCCTTCGCGGGAGGGCACTGGTGCTAAATCAGCTGGTCCTGTCCATGCTCTGGCACCGACTCAACACCCTGCGCCCGGCCCGGAGGTCCTGGCCAAGCTCAGAGGACAGCTTTGGAGTTCTTTTGGCCAGGACTGCACTGGGTCTCTGCAGGGCCTTGTCTCTCCCCTGGAGGAGGGCCAGGGCCTGGTCTGCGTGCCAGCCAGGTCCGGACCTTCCGCCTCCAGGCCCTGCAGACTCCTCTTTAGTGCAGGTAGTCGGCATGGAGCACTTTGGGGTGCGCCTTCCTCCGCCGCCTCCGAGGGCTCCGATCGACCGGCAGCTCTTTTTATCCATCCGAGGGTCTTCGCGAGACCTCTCAGAGCTGCGGAATTCTACCAGGACCTCCTCCAGACCTGGAAGCTGTTCTCAGCGACCAGGTCCGTTGTAACGCCGAGGAGCAGACCTCCTCGCGGGCCCCTGCTCCACAATCCAGCCTTGTGCGTGCAGGTGGCGGAGTCTCCTTGTGCGCGGAGGCTGATCCTGGCAGAAACCACCAAGGTCGGAGACCTCCTGGACTACGCCGGGGACTGGGTGGATCCCGTGCGCTCGCTGGCCGCATGGGGCTTTCCACCCCTCGAACCCCTCTGCGCCTACTCCGGGAGGTGAAGGCGGTTTTGCGCGGCCGCTCTCGACTTCCTGCAGAGAGCCCTGCGAGAGTGCGCCCGCCCCTCCTTCCTGCAAACCCTCCGTCCCTTATTATCGGGCCCCTGTTCGCGGGCCCCCGAGCCCCATCCTTGGACCCCCAGCCGGCTGCAAAAATTGCAGCGGTCTGCTTCGAACCGCGCCTAGGGAACATCTGTACACGCTCGTGCTCCACACTCTGCATTTCCCCACCCTCATGTCCCGCCCGACACTAAGTGGCGGGACTATCTAAGACCCATAGAGGGTGGGGAACCCGATGAGCCAGCGTGTATTCCCATCTAATTCCACGGCCCATCGGGGACATTGGTTAGCGGCTCCTTCACGGGCCGTGAGCAGCGTGTACCTGGCGCGTTCACCCCATCCCGGAAGCCTGCCCTTCTGCGGCGTGAGGGAAAACCTGGCGCCGCGCATACCTGGAGTGCGCCAGGTTGCAACCTATTCGGCTCCTCCAGAACCTCTTGTTGAGGTTCTGGCTGCACCTCCCCTCACCTTTTTATCTATGCACACCCAATCCATGGCCCCACAAAGTCGCGGGACCTCCTCGTCAACCTCCTCCTGGCCTTGGCTAAAGTCGCCATTTATAACAGCAGGAGGAGGATGCTGGGCTGAGGGTCTCCTGCGACTGTGGGGCCTATTTCCGTTCCTCCCTTGTGTCACGCATCCGGGCAGAGTTCCTCTGGGCGGCGTCCACTGGCTCCTTGATAGTTTAGAGCAGTGGGCGCTGTCGAGTTCTCTGCTCGGTGTCCCCATCCGGTTCCCTAGTTATTAACCTCTAGCCTGCACTCCTTGTCCCTTTTGTCATTATTTGTCCCCAGTAATTAATTGGACACGGGTCAGTCGTCCCTCCCGCAAGGCTGGGGAGGGCTTTTAGAAAGTGGGCGGGCCGCCACTCCCCGTGTTTTCCAAATAGGCGCCCGCCCCACTCCAGAGAAGGAGGAGAGGCAGCAGGGTGCAGGGGCTGCCCTCTTCCTTCTTCCCCTCCTGCTCCTGCTCCCTGCACCAGCCGGGGCTCTCCCTGCTTCACCCAGCCACCACCTGAGACCTCCGTGCTGCTGGACCTGCTCCCCCGGACACGCTGCCTCTTACCACCACCGGCTGCTGCTGCTGCCTGAGGGGAGAGGGGGCCTGCCGGCTGCCCTCCTCTCCCTCCTCCACTCCAGAGGAAGAGGACCCACCAGCACCACCACCCAGAGGCCTTCCCCTGCTGGCTGCCACCCGCCACTGCTGCTGCACCTGCCGAGGAGGAGAGAGAGAGAACACTACCATCTGGAACTGTGGAGGGGGTTTATTCATCAGACTGAGTTTTTGTCATCTGCTCCAGGGGTGGTGTTGAACTGAGCCATTGAAAGGGGGGGCTGGGGGAGAGGCTCAGAGCCCTCCCCTCAGTCCAGCTGTCCCCCCCCTGCTGCCACCACCCCCAACGCCCCCTCCACCACCCTTTAACATCTGAACTGCCTCTTCTCCCCTTGGTGGGGTTTGCTGCCCCGCTCTCCACCTGGGACTGTTTGCTGCAGCGGTGGGCGGTCGAGCCCCACAGCGCTCGTGGGTGTGCTCCTCCCACCCCCTTGGACTTGGCCCCCTCCCTCAGCTACGTTTGGCTGAGGGCCCCCCACCCTGCTTGCCCCACCCTACCTTAGCAGCCTGCCCTGCCCTACTAGCCCAGTTTGTTTTCCCCTTCCTTCATAAGGTTCCTTACCCACCACACCAACCCCAGAGCTTCTTACCTGCCACGCCCTCGTCAAGCTAGCCTGTTGTGTGTGTGCCCGCCCCCCAGTTGTAGCCTGCCTCTCCTGCCCCAGCTTCCTTAGTGTTTCTATCTCCCCCAACCTCCCAATAGTCCCCTGCTGTTGCCCTGAGTACCCAGGTTCCCCCTCGGCGCTTGTGCCTCCCCCTTTTAGTTGCCCCCTCCAGTGCACTGCACCTTTCACTGACCCATAGCCCCCTCAGTACCCCAGTGCAGCCGGAGGAGCCGGCCCCGCCCTGCACCTATTGCCTTGCCCCTGCCTGCCTGCCAGCGCCCTCCTCCTCTGTGTCCAGCCTTGCAGGGAGGGTGGTAGCTGGCCCCTTGGTTCCCCCTTTTTACCCTACCCTGCCAGCGCCCTCTCTCCCTGTAATCAGTCAGTGGGAGAGAGTGGCTGCTTCTCCCTTCCCCCTTCCCCCTCAACCATATATCCCTTGCCCTCGCCCTTCCCCTGCAATAGCGCCCTCCTCCTCTGCCTCAGTTTTGCAGGGAGGGTGGTTATAACCCTCCCCTTCCTCGGTTGCTCCTTCCTCGAACCAGTGCCCCCCCTTTTCCGCCCCTTTCCTTGCATTGATGCCTCCTCCTCTGCCTGTTGTTCGGTGAGGAGGGTGGCTAACCTACCCTTCCTCCTTCCCATCTGTGCCTCCTTCCACCTTTTTCTATGATGGAGGAGGCCCCTGTCCCCCGCTGGCCCCTACGGTCCCCACTGCCACCGGCCCAAACAACTGCTGCGGCTGACCTCCCGACCCCAGCCCGAGCTCCGCCGCTGCCACGGCCGATGCCCCCCCTGCTGTGGGCCTTCTACCTCGGCGGTAAAGGGCCGGGGAGGAAGAAGGGCAAAGGCCCGGCCGAGCCGACCCCTCCGTGGCCGAGGCCGCCCGCCCACTGCGGCCCGCCACCGCTGCAGCCCCTCCCCTCCCTGCTGTTCCCCCACCGGCTCTGGGGTGATCCATCTCGGCCCCAGGCGTGCGCCCAGGTGGCCGCTGCCGCACACGTGCCGGGTCATCCGCCCCTACTGCCGCCTCCAGCTCCATCCCTGGTGGCCCCTTTCCCACCTGACCAGGAGGCACGGCGTCCGTTGCCTCCTGGTCGCCGCCTCGCCACGTCGAAACTTCGTGCGGGCGTTGGCGAGTGGTGGGGGCCTCGGCCGTGGTGGCGGCCTCCAAATTGTATGGCAGGTGGTGTTCTTCCTTGCCTCGGAGGCCGCCGCCCAGGAGGCGGTGGAGAGGGCCTGGCGGTGGGGCGTGCGTGCCCCTCGAACGCTGGAGGACCTGGGCGTGCTGGGTGGTCCACCTCCGTCCCGCCCTTCCTCCCGAATGCCGCCCTGCTGCCTTCCCTCTCCACTCTGGGAGGCCCATTTCCACCATCAGCCCTCTCCCGTTGGGCTGAAGGACCCGCCCTCCGCCCGCGTCTTGTCCTTCCGCCCGGCAGGTTCAGCTGCAGCTGCTGCGGCGGCGGCGTGAGGCGCTCGAGTCCTTCGCGGTGCCCTACCAGGAGCCCTCTACCGGGTCCATTACTCCTCGGGAGTCGGTGCTTCCTCTGCCGAGCGATGGGGCACGTCCGGAGGACTGTCCCTTGGCCCGGTCGGAGGCGTCCGGGCCCCGGGCCGGGGCGCCGGCCCCACCACCGCCCGGCCCCTGGTAGTCCGGCCTCGCGGCTGCCCCTCCTCAACCGGCGGCTCTGCTCGGGGCCGGGGTGCCCCCTCGGCGTGCCCGGCGAGCAGGCGGGCCCGCTTCTACTCGATCTGTCTCTGCGGGGCCGAGGGAGAGGGTGGCGCGGTTGTTGCGAGGCGAGGAGAGGCTCCCCCAGGTGAGTATCCCTTTCCCTTCCCTTCCCACCCCTGCAACAACGCCCTCCCGAAAACCAGCGCCCCGGCCTTGCCCCTGCTGACCAGCCCTCCACCTCCACCTCGGAGGGCTGGGCGCTCGTTCGAGAGCGCCAAAGCCCGCCGTTCGCGGGCCCCATCTCCCCCGATGGGGAGGGTGGGAAGGCCCCCTCCGAAAGATCCCGAGGGGCCAGCGCTGCCGAGCGCCCCGGCGAGCTTCAGCAGGAGGCACCGGACGAGAGGCCGTGGCAGCGAGGGCGGCGTCCCCCTCCCTGTGGAGCCCCTTCCAGAGGAGGCCTCGGGTGGAGCCCCGGCCCGGCTCCAAGCGAGCCCCCTCCGTGCCCGCTGAGGTAATTGTTGCCTTGGCGGCCGGAGAGGCTCTGGGGCCGAGGATGGAACTCAGCTCCATCTTCGAGGAGATCGAGGCCCTGGGTCTGACCCGCTCACTCAGGGAGGGCGACCCTCCGCCAGCGGGCCTCGGTCTGGGCGGCGACTCTGCGGCGCCGCCCCTCCTCCCCAACCTCAACCCTGTGTCCCAGGTGGCCCGTCCTCACACTCGGGCGCCCCTGATATTACCCACTGGCCCGGCCGACTCGGCGCGGGCCGATGCCGCCCGAGCCCTCAGGGGCGGCGGCAGGCGCCAGCGGCAGGTCCCGGATCTGGGGCGCCCCTCTCGTAACCGAGGCGGGCGGTCATCTCCCCCTTCCGCAGAGGCCCAGCAGAAGACACCACCTGGCCGGCGCCGAGGTATCAACTCCTGCCTCTCCACCTGAGCCGGCGTCGGCGTGGGCCCCCTTCCTGCCCCTGAATCCCAGGTCCCCGTTCGGGAGCGCGCGCAGCCGGTGGGATAGTCACGGGGACCCCCTCCCAGACCCGCCAGGAACTCTGATCCCCTCCAGCGTCCCGATCCTCCCCACCCTCGTTTCCGCCCTTTATGAACCCATTTCCAGCCCGAGTCCTCTCCGTTCCCGATTCCTTTCCCACCCCTGCCTCTCCCTCACTCCCCAACCCGAACCCTTGTCCGGTCCACAGCCCACCCCTCCTCCCGCCCCTACCACCAAAAACACCCTTCGCTGCCGCCCCGTTCCTTTCCTGATCCGTTCCCTGACCCGTTCCGCCCCCAAATGTCCTCAGTACCACCCCCACGGGGCCGTCTCGTTCCGCTAGCTGCGGGCGGCCCTCGAGGGTGGTATTTGAATCCCGGTCCCCAACCCGTTAGGGGCTGCCTTATTCCCTCCGCCGCCCCCTTGCCGGGAGTCGGGGGCGGGCAGCGCCGCGCCCGTCGGTGTCGGCGCGCGCGTTGAGATCGGATCCCTGTTTGCCCGTCTCCGTGGCCCGTGAGCTCCACCGGGGCCGGACGGGAGACTCCTGGTTCCCCCTCGGCGCTGAGGCGAGCTGCGCCAATTCCTCGCGGATAACCGCGGGGCGAAAGGAAGGTGCAGCTCGCCCTCCAGCGCTGGGGACTTTCATTCCATTCTTCAGGCCACCAGGGGCCTGTTGCGGAAGGAGAGGGACCAATAGGCAGGGCAGCGCGGCCTACCGCCCGGACCCGCCCAGATTTCGAGCGCTCTCTAACTTTTGGGTGGGAGGCGGTCTGCTGCGAGGCCTGCGAGACCGCCGATTCACCTGCCCGCGAGGATCCACCCCAGCCCTCACCATGAAGTACACCATCCTAGCAACATTGAATGCCGGGGCTGTAGGGCGGGTCTCCGCAGGAGCGGGTGCTCTCCTTCCTCCGGGAGGGTGCTCGGTGGCCTTCCTGCAGGAGACCCACACGACTCCAGCCGTCGAGGCTGGCTGGCGGCTGGAGTGGGGCGGGGTATATTTCAGCCACCTCGCGCTCGCTCGGCGGGGTGGCCACCTGTTCTCCCCTGCCCTCGGCCCGAGGTGCTGGGGACCGCCGAGGTCGTCCCGGGCCGCCTGCTGCACGTCGGGCCCGGCGTGGAGGGCTGGCGTTGAACTTGGTCGCGTCGCCCGAGCAGCGGGCCCGGACAAAAATGCCTTTTACGGCGAAGGCGGCCTTCCTCGGCACTCTGGATCCTCGCGAGTGCCTGGTCCTGGCGGGGATTTCAACACCACCCTCGATGGCCGGGACCGTGTAGGACTCGCGAACTGCCAGGCCGCAGCGGGCGTCCTCAGGAGATCGTGGACCATCACTCCCTGGTGGGCGTCTGGCGAGACCACCACCGGACGACAGTACCACCTTTACTTACGTCCGGGTGGGGCTGTCGGTCGAGCCACTCCCGGTTGGATCGCATTTACCTTTCGTTTCCACCTGGGGCCTCCTCCAGCATCCGGCGGCCCGTTCACGGACCACCATTTGGTGGCGTGAAAGCCTCTCTGAGTTCGGAGAGGCTGGGGCGGCCTATTGTGACACAATAATAGCCTGCTGGAGGGCGTGGGCTTCGTGCGTCCTTCGGAGTTCTGGCGGGCCTGGCAGGAGCAGCGGCCCGCCTTTCCCTCGGCGCGGCGATGGTGGGGCGTGGGAAGGTGCGCGCCCGGCTCTTCTGCGTGACTACTCCCGGGCGCCAGCGGCGGAGGATGCGGCGATAGAGCAGTTGGAGCAGGAGGTCTTGAAGCTTGAGAGGCGCCTGGTGTCCGCCCCGAGGATCCATCCCTCCGCGCGGCGTACCGGGAGGCGGGAGAGCTCCGGGCCTGGAAGATCACAGGGCCGGGGCGCCTTTGTTCGATCCCGCATCCAGCTCCGCCGGAGATGGATCGCGGCTCCCTTCTTCTCGCCCTGGAGAAAGGAGGGCTAAAAAGCACGTCACCTGCCTTTTAGCAGAGGGGCGGCACCCCCTCACGGATCCGGCGGAGATGCGTGGAAGGGCCAGGGCCTTCTCGCCAGTTTGTTCTCCCGGATCCGACCCGAAGCCCGGCGCCTGCAAGGTCCTCTGGACCGAGCTCCCGGCGGTCAGCGCGGGCGGCGAGACCCGGCTAGAGCTGCCTCTCACTCTGGCGAGTTCTCGGAAGCCCTCCGTCTCATGCCCAACAATAAAACCCGGGCATGGGCGGGCTGACCGTGGGTTCTACCGCGTGTTCTGGGGCGTCCTCGGCCCAGAACCTGCGTTACCGTCTGGGCGAGTCCTTGGAGGCGGGGTCCTCCTCTGTCGTGCAGGCGGCGGTGCTGCCTTATTGCCGAAGAGGGGACCTCCGCGACCTGGAACTGGCGTCCCGTCTCGCTCCTCAGCACGGACTACAAAGTCGTAGCAAAAGCCATCTCGCTGCGACTGCGGTCCGTGCTGGCGCGTGATCCATCGACCAGACCTACACCGTCCGGGCGTAGTATTTTTGACAACTTGTATTTGGTCGGGATCTCTTAGAGCTGGGGTGTAGGGGCGGCAGTCGTTCGCCCTCCTGTCCCTGGACCAGGAGAAGGCGTTCGACAGGATGGACCAGGTATCTCCTGGGCACCCTGCAGGCCGGCCGGGCCCGTTTTGTGGGTTTTCTCCGGGTGCTGTATGCTCTCGCGGAGTGTCTGGTCAGGCTCAACTGGACCCTGACCGAGCCGGTCAGCCGGGCGGGAGTGCGTCAGGGGTGTCGCTGTCGGGCCAGCTGTGCGCTCTGGCGATCGAGCCCTTCCTCCGTCTCCTCCGTGGGAGGTTGGCGGGGTTGGTGCTGCGGGGCGGGCTGCGGCTGGTGCTGTCGGCGTCGCCGATGGCGTGCTCCTCGTGGTCCAGGACCCGGGCGACCTGGCGCGGGTGGAGGCCTGCCAAGCCGTCTACTCGGCAGCCTCCTCCGCCCGGGTCAACTGGGTCAAAGCTCTGGCCTGGTGGTCGGGGGCGGGTGGCGGGCGGCTCCCTCCCACCAGCGCTTCAGGCCATCAGGTGGAGGCGCGGGTCCGCTGCTCTATCTGGGCGTCTATTTATCCGCCACGCATCCTTCTCCGCCGGAAAACTGGCAGGTTTGGGCGCCAGGGTGGGTGGCGGTTGCGGAGGTGGGCAGGACTGCTCGGTGCCTCTCCTTCGCGGGAGGGCACTGGTGCTAAATCAGCTGGTCCTGTCCATGCTCTGGCACCGACTCAACACCCTGCGCCCGGAGGTCCTGGCCAAGCTCAGAGGACAGCTTTGGAGTTCTTTTGGCCAGGACTGCACTGGGTCTCTGCAGGGGCCTTGTCTCTCCCCTGGAGGAGGGGGCCAGGGCCTGGTCTGCGTCGCAGCCAGGTCCGGACCTTCCGCCTCCAGGCCCTGCAGAACTCCTCTTTGGTGCAGGTAGTCGGCATGGAGCACTTTGGGGTGCGCCTTCCTCCGCCGCCTCCGAGGGCTCCGATCGACCGGCAGCTCTTTTTATCCATCCGAGGTCTTCGCGAGACCTCTCAAACTGCGGAATTCTGCAGGACCTCCTCCAGACCTGGAAGCTGTTCTCAGCGACCAGGTCCGTTGTAACCGCCGAGGAGCAGACCTCCTCGCGGGCCCTGCTCCACAATCCAGCCTTGTGCGTGCAGGTGGCGGAGTCTCCTTCGGTGCGCGGAGGCTGATCCTGGCAGAAACCACCAAGGTCGGAGACCTCCTGGACTACGCCGGGGACTGGGTGGATCCCGTGCGCTCGCTGGCCGCATGGGGCTTTCCACCCCTCGAACCCCTCTGCGCCTACTCCGGGAGGTGAAGGCGGTTTTGCGCGGCCGCTCTCGACTTCCTGCAGAGAGCCCTGCGAGAGAGTCGCCCGCCCCTCCCTTCCTGCAAACCCTCCGTCCCTTGTTATCGGGCCCCTGTTCCGCGGGCCCCCCCGAGCCCCCCATCCTTGGACCCCCAGCCGGCTGCAAAAATTGCAGCCGGTCTGCTTCGAACGCGCCTAGGGAACATCTGTACACGCTCGTGCTCCACACTCTGCATTTCCCCACCCTCATGTCGCCCGACACTAAGTGGCGGGACTATCTAAGACCCATAGAGGTGGGGAACCCGATGAGCCAGCGTATGTATTCCCATCTAATTCCACGGCCCATCGGGGACATTGGTTAGCGGCTCCTTCACGGGCCGTGAGCACGGCGTGTACCTGGGCAGTTCACCCCATCCCGGAAGCCTGCCCCTTCTGCGGCGTGAGGAAAACCTGGCGCCGCATACCTGGAGTGCGCCAGGTTGCAACCTATTCGGCTCCTCCAGAACCTCTTGTTGAGGTTCTGGCTGCACTCCCCTCACCTTTTTATCTATGCACACCCAATCCATGGCCCCACAAAGTCGCGGGACCTCCTCGTCAACCTCCTCCTGGCCTTGGCTAAAGTCGCCATTTATAACAGCAGGAGGAGGATGCTGGGCGAGGGTTTCCTGCGACTGTGGGGCCTATTTCCGTTCCTCCCTTGTGTCACGTATCCGGGCAGAGTTCCTCTGGGCGGCGTCCACTGGCTCCTTGATAGTTTCGAGGAGCAGTGGGCGCTGTCGAGTTCTCTGCTCGGTGTCCCCATCTGGTTCCCTAGTTATTAACCTCTAGCCTGCACTCCTTGTCCTTTTGTCATTATTTGTCCCAATTAATTGGACACGGGTCCAGTCGTCCCTCGCAAGGCTGGGGAGGGCTTTTAGAAAAGTGGCGGGCTTAGCCGCCACTCCCGTGGTTTCCAAATAGAGCTCCGCTACAGGGAGGTCTAGGTTGGATAGTAGGAAAAACTATTTCCCTAGGAGGGGGGAAACACTGGAATGGGTGACCTAGGGAGGTTGTGGAATCTCCATCCCTAGAGGTTTTTAAGTCCCAGCTTGACAAAGCCCTGGATGGGTTGATTTAGTTGCAGTTGGTCCTGCTTTGGGCAGGGGGCTGGACTTGATGACCTCCTGATGTCTCTTCCGTCCCTAAGATTCTATGATTCTGTGACTTTCTCCATGGTCTCATCCAATCAAGGTAAAAGGTGAGTGCCCTCTGGACATCCAAAGTACGTAGTATTGCCTGCGATGGGTCGGCATGCGGCTTGGGACAGAACACAGGTACATAAGAATGACCATACTGGGTCAGACCAAAGGTCCATCTAGCCCAGTATCCTGTCTTTCAACAGTGGCCAGTGCCAGATGTCCCAGAGGGAGTGATGTAATCGTCATGTGATCCCTCTCCTGTCATCCATTTCCAGACAAACAGAGGCTAAGGACATCATTCCTACCCATCCTGGCTAATAGCCATTGATGGACCTAACCTCCATGAATTTATCTAGTTTTTTTTTTAACCCTGTTAAAGTTCTAGTCTTCACAACATCCTTATGGGGTCGAAGGGTTACTCTGTACTTGGTGAATATTTTATACGGTGGGTCAGCAATTAGTGCCACTAGCTCACTGACTCTCCTGCTTGAGGTTATGGCTACCAAAAAGGCCACCTTCATGAAGAGATGTAACCAGGAACAGGTGGCTAGTGGTTCAAAGGGAGGTTTAGTTAAGCTCTTCAGGACATGATTCAGCTCCCAAATGGGGGTTGGCAGTCATACCAATGGGCAAGTATTCTGTAGACCCGGAAGGAAACATTTTGTGACCGGATGCGAAAAAAAATTGAACTACCATCACTTGTTTTTAGGAAAGCTGCTCTCGCCAGCGCATGAACTTTTACTATGTTAGAAGAGAGCCCCACTTCCCTTAGCTCCAGAAAGTAGTCTAGTCTGATTGGAATGGGCGTGGTGTCAAGTGACATAAGGTAGTTCTGCTTGACCCATTGGGAGAACCTCATCCACTTGTATATATAAGTTCTTCTGGTGGATTCTCTCCTATTATTGATGAGTATGTTTTACTCTGAGCAGAAATTTTCAGCATCCCAGAGCCATGAAGGAGCCACGCCCTCAGGTGTAGTCTCTCTGGATTGGGATGGAG
>JAFJHL010000550.1:0-24999 GCA_019425775.1 Rafetus swinhoei
GGCTGTCTGGCCGCTCTCAGGAGGGGTGGGGATGGGGGGACTTAGGCCCCCACTCCTGTGCTCCCAGGTAAATGCCCTATCCCCTAGGGCACTCCAGAACCCATCCCTCCTCTCTCCGTTCCTTCAGGGAGTCCCCTCCCACATTCTAAACCCCTTGGCCCAAGACCAGAGCCTGCACCCCAACTCCCTACCCCAGCCTGGTGAAAGTGAATGAGATCTGGGGAGGAAGGGAAATGGAGTGAGCATGGTGAGGCCTCGGCGAAGGGGTGGAGCTGGGGCAGGGCCTCAAAGAAGGGGCGGAAAGGAAGCCGGGCCAGGGTATTGGGTTTGAGGTAGATCTTACATTGCACTTAAATTGAAAAACCAATCTTGTGGTTAAAAAGATTGGAGACCACTGCTCTAACCCTAACCCCCTTCCCCCCCTCTCCCCCCCAAACCTAACCCTAACACCAACCAGTAGATCAAGATCTACCGGTAGAACTTGGAGCCTCTGACAGGTGAATCCTAACTGGTTTGGCCAAGAGGCTATCAAGGGCTGGCGCTTCAGCTGCCCCTCCCCCCACTGCTGCACATCTCCTGCCTTGGAACTGTCTCCTCAGGAGACTCCTGCTTTCTGTGCAGGGCAGGGGAGAGAGAAGGGGCGCTGATGTCAAGGGGCCCCCTCTCCCACTCTGCATCCTAGTTTTAAATGGGAATACAGTTGTGCATCTTAGTTAAGCGACACAGTTAACATGGGTATAGAAGTTCACAGCCTTACCGCTTTTAAAACAACTCTGATGTTGATTGTTGTTTCCAATGTCCTAGTTGAACTAATGGTCGCTCTAGCTGTCAGCTGCGCTCTAAACTTCTAGAGGACAAAAATGTGGTCCAGTATTTTTCTGGCGTGGACTAGGGGATAGGGCATTCACCTGGGAGCACAGGGTGGTGGGTTGGAGTCCAGCCCCCCCCCCTTGGAAGCTCAAGTCCTGCCCTGCCCTGTCTCCCTTCCGCTCCCTCCCCTCCCCAGCCACCCTGGGAGCAGCCAGACAGCCAGCACAGAATAAGGGAGCTGCTGAAGGTAGGGAGGGTGGAGTGAGGGCTCCAGTGAGCTCAGGGTTAGGGCTTCAGCCTCTGGAGCACAGGGTGGTGGGCTTGATCCACCTCCCTTCAGCCACCCTGGAAGTGGCAGGACAGTGGGACACCAGTTGCCCCAGGATGGACCTGGATCCTCATTAAGCAAGCAAGATAAGGGACCATTTGGAGGTTGGTTGGTGGGGTGGGTTCAGGCATGGCTCAGTGGGCTAAAGCATTCCTCCGGGAGCATAGGCGCGGTGGGCTCAAGTCCTGTCAACCATGGGAGCAGTGGGACAGCCAACACTGGAGCAGCAGAGCAAAGGCAAGCTTACCTCCCACCACCACTCCCAAAAGCAGCTGGCATGTACAGCAGAGGCTCCGGGTGCAGCTCTCATTGATCCACAGGTCCCAACCCCACTGGCCACAGTTCTGCATTACTGATCAATGGGAGCTGCAGGCCAGGAGACCCTTGCAGGAGAGGATGTGGCAGGAATTTGCCTTCCTCGTCTACTTCCTGTGATTCCCTCCTTCTGGCTATGTATGAACATGCAAGAAGGTAAAACGCTATTAAGTCAGAATTCTTCACACATATTGATGGGTCATATTTCATGCTCACTTTGCACAGGCACCAGTTACTCCACAAGAGTAAGGCAGTGAAGCCTCAGGCCCAATGTTTCACCATAATAAGTATCATTAGCTACCTTAGGTCACTCACCTCTCCCTGCTGCAGCTGCACCATCTCCTCCCAAGCCTGCTTGAAAATCCTTCCCTACACCAGCAATCCTCCAGGGGAGGAGATGCAGTGATGCACGGGTATATTGCTCTTTACTCAAGTTGGGCCCCAGCCACGAAGTTTGACTCCAGATCTGAATACCTGGAAACTTCAAGGATGTTTGGAGCTGGAGTGTTGGTTTGGGTTGTCTGCTTTTTATTGTTTCACCTCAGCATATTCCTAGAGCAGTGGTCACCAACCAGTAGATTGGGATCTACCAGTAGATCTTGAGGCCTCTGACAGGTGATCCTATCAAGTGCTGGCACTTCAGTTGCACTTCCACCCACTGTCATGCTGCTCCTGCTCTCTGCCTTGGAGCTGCCCCTTGGGAGCCTCCTGCTTGCTGTGTGGGTTGGGAGAAGCTGATGTCAGGATGTCCTTCTTCCCTCCACTCCTGTACCCTGTCTCCACACAGACAGAAGGGCATGAAGGGAGCTTGGCAATGCAAATCTCTGTCACACTGCGTGTGTGTGTCTGTCATTCCCACAAACACACTGTCCTGACCCAACATGTACATGGGGAATTAGTACTGCTTGCAAAGTGGGTTGTTTTTAGTTTTTAACTGGTGTGTGCATTTCATAACTTGCATTTCTCTTATGCTTAAATTTAATTCTTGGAAAAGTGAGTTCTAAAAGTCATCCTCAGGCGACACCATCCCTGGCGGCACTCCAAGACCTGGAGCCTTCCAGATGCACACAGCCCCCCATGGGCCTGCCGGATGGCAGCCGTGCATGGCTGCTCATAGGCCCGCCTATGCGGTCAGCCTCCGCCCCCCCATCCTGGCAGGAATGCCTCCCCCTTCATCTTGCACACGTTGTGCAGAACACAACACGCAGCCACCACATGTGGAATGTAATGTTCCCTGAGGTCCAGGCAAGTGAGGAGGCATCTAAAGCGCACCTTCAAGCGGCTGAAAGTGCCCTCCAAGACAATGCAGGCCCTGCTTAGCCTGGCATTGTATAGTTCTGTGGAAGGGTTGAGGGGGCTGGTGCAGGGCTTCATGAGCCAAGGCTGCAGGCGATAGGCCACATCCCCCACCAGGCAGACGGGCATGTCCATGTCCCTGACCCTGATGGTGCGGTCGGGGAAGAAAGTACCAGCATGCAGCTTATGTTCTGAAACGCATGTGTGTTGTGCACCTTCCCCGACCACCCAACATATACGTCGGTGAACTGTCTCCAGTGGTCCATCACAGCCACCGAAAAGTATCCCTTCTGGTTAATGTACATTGATGCCTGGTGGTCTGGGGCCCAGATTGGGATGTGGTCCCGTCGATAGCCCCCCGGCCCCCACAGCAGTTGGGGAAGCCCATGATAGCATCCACGTCTCCAAGGCGGATGACTCTGCGCAGCAGGGTTGTGTTGATAGCCCTGACCACCTGCGGGAGACGAACAGAATCACAGGGGTGCCATGGCCCTGGAGAGTACCCCCAGACCTGTTCCTAGTCTCCCTCCCTCCCACTCACCAGGAGCAACCCCCTCCACTCTCCCCAACCCCTGGCAGGGCTTTGTGAGGGTGGGATTGAACAAACCCTCCCAGAGAGGGGGCTTGCACCACCCCACCACGCCTCCTTTCCCTAAGGAAGCCTATTCTGTCCTTCCACCCCCCATCCCGCTTCTGGGACAATAGCCCAAGAATGCCATACCTGCATAACCAGGGCCTCCACGCCAAACTGGTTCCCCACGGATCGATAGCTATCTGGCATGGAGATCTTCCAGAGGGCAATGATGATACGCTTCTGGAGGGGATGACAGGTCTCATGTACGTGTCCTGTCACCTCAGGGCAGGGGTGAGCCATTCACAGAGCTCAAGGAAGGTGTTCTTTTTCATTCTAAAGTTCCAGAGCCATTGCTGGTCTCCCAAGTGCTCCAAAACAATGTGGTCCCACCAGTCTGCACTGGTGTCCAGATGCCAGATGCAGTGGGGCACAGTGTCCAGGACAGGACTCAACTACAGGAGGTGTGCCCGCACAGATCCGAGGAAGGTTTCCAACAAGGGCTGGGGGCTAGGTTCCTGCAGAGCCTGGGAGGCTGCATGCAGAAACTGCTGCATGACTTGCAAAAGCTAAAGACTGCCCAGAGGCAACTCCGGCTCCATAGTGGAGAGTACTGTGGTGTCCAAAAGCTGGGCAACCAGAGCAAGAAGAGAAAATGCTTTGCTGTCCCTCAGCGAGGTAGGCAAGCAAGCAGGGAAACCTGAGAAACAGCTGTCCAGGGGGATCCCCTTAAACACGAGCTTCAGATAGCCTCAAGCAGCAGCTACGCAAAGTAACTACTGACCTGATGCCCTGCCTGAACTAGTTCCGGGTGGCCTTAAATATGATTCAGCGTCCAATCAGTGTAGATGCGCTATTTTGAAATAAGCTATTCCGGAAAATCTCTTCCGGAATAGCTTACTCTGAAATAACTGTGCAGCGTAGACGTGCCAAGGTGATCTCCACACCTCAGTACAATCAGTGGCCTGTGCTCCTCTCTGCTAGAAACGTGAGATAAGGGATTTTTCTCAATGGTTTTCCTGTCACAGACTTCCAGTATTAGACCTGGCTATCGTTTAAGGTTTGGTCTCAAGGGGAGTTTTTCCACTGATTAAAAAACAAACAGTGGATAAGAAACTTAATTATCTTGTGCTTCAGTTTCTCGATCTGAGAAAAGGGATCCTGCCTCTCAGGAGTTTGTGTAAATAAATTGGTTTTAGTTATGTGTTTTGATCTCATCAAATTGCACTTTGAGAAGTGTTTTTTACAATTTCAAAATCTCTGAATTATTCATGCAGTAGCCACTGCTCCTGGATTACAGGATAATTTCAATTTGGGACTTTATGGAATGACTCCTCCTCCCATTGTGTGATGCTGGAGCAATGTGCCCACATTTAATGCTTTTAATTAGGTACCTTCAGCATGTCTGGCACATGGTACAAACCATGCACTATTTTGTTGAGAAAGAAATGGCAGATAAGTGGGGGGAGAGTTAAAAAATAATTTGCTTGGGTTCAGGGATTTGGCTGAAAGGGGACATGCACACAGTGAGCAGGGACACAGGACGGGCAGGGAGGAGATGAGTGGGAGACAGTGGGAAAAGGCTGGGAAGCTATTGCCTCCCCAAGTGAAAGCTTCACCAACTGCCCATGTATAATTTGCCTCATGCCCACAAAATAGTCCAGGGATGTGCATGGCAGGGGGAGACAAGAACTGCCTGTGTAACTAGTGGTTAGGACAGTTGTTGGCAACCTTTTCAAACCAAAGAGCCAAACTACATCAAAATTCAGAACAAGTGGTCAACAAAGAGCCGTATAAGAAGGCCCATTTCCATGACTGAAAATATACGACTTAATATTGTTAAGTGACATGATTAAAACTAGCATAAATGAAACATACTCACAGACTTCATTTAATGGGACTTCACATTTCTTTGAAGTTACATCATAACTGGTCAAATCCAGCTTCATGCACGCATTCTGTCAATCTTATGGCAGGGGGCTGGGGATGTGGGGGTGCGGGAGCCAGGGTTGGGGTGTGTGGGACGTGCAGAAGGTAGGGCAGGGTGCTGGGGCTGGGAAATTAAAGATGGAGGGGGCCACTGGGGCTAGATTACTTTACCTAGCCAGTGCTGGGCTGCTGCACCCTGGCAGCAGTGACTGGACAAGGGGCCAAGCCAGGATCGCCTCAGCCATCTCATGGCCTCCCCTTGGAACCATGCCACAGCAGGAAGGGAGACCGCCACCAGCCTTTCCTGCGGCCAGATGGGGGGGGCTAGACCACAGAGCCTACCCCAGGATCAGGGCAGGGGACAGGACACTGTGTTCAGATGTGGGCTGGGTCTGGGGCCTTGTTGGCTAGGCAACCACAAGAACAGCTGCACTGCAGCTTTGGCCCCAGCTCCAGCACATGGGAGCAGCTAGGCAGCCATCACGTGACTCACCCCGGCCACACCGCCAGCCCTGGGGAAGAACTGAACCTGAGTCCAGGGCCAAGTAATGGCTGACTGGCCACTCCCAGGTTCGGTCTGCGTGGCAGAGCCGGGGCCGTGGTGCGGCTGCACTGTGGCCTTGGCCCCTGGAAAAGCTACACTGTGGCCTGGCTCCAGCTCTGACACACAAGGTATCCAAATATGCCAAAAGAGCCATATTTGGTGCCCTTCTGAGCCATATTTGGCTCCTGAGCCTTAGGTTGCCTACCACTGGCTTAGGGCTTCACCTATCATAGGGGAGACCATGCTGGAAAAAAGATGACTCAAAAGGGTTATGAGGGAAGGCTGTAAGATCATGAGTGGCATGGAGGAAGTGCATAAGGCCATATTAGACAGCCCTTCCTATAACACAAGCTTGGGGCGGAGGAGTCCGTGGGATGAAATTAACAGGCAGCTGGTTTAAGAGCACTACTTCACACACAATGCCCACTCAACGTGTGGGACTTCATGCCACTTGGCATTGTAAAAGCCAAGTCTAGAAGTGTATTCAAAGAAACATTAGCAAGGCTGTGGAGGATGGGGTTCCTCAAAGGCTATTAGCCAAAATGGGCAGGGATACAGAGCCTGGGTGACCCTAGCCCTCTGATGGCCGCAGGGAACAGCTCACTTGATAAGTTCCTTTGAAACATCTGGCATTGGCTGCTTTTGGAAGACAGGCTACAGACTACTGAGCTACATGAATCATTGGCCTAACAGTGATCTCCAACCGTTTTAAGCACAAGATCACTTTTTAAAATTTAAGTCAGTATAGGCTCTACCTCAGATCCAAATACCCTGCCCCGCCCCTTCTTTGAAGCCCTGCCCCCCTGCACTACCCCTTTGCCAAGGTCCTGCCCTCCTCACTCTGTGACGATGGGGTACAGGGGAGAGGGAGAGAGTGACCTCAGTGCAGCCCTGCCTCTGTCTCCCCCACCCTGCACAACAAGCAGGAGGCTCCCAGGGGGCAGTTCTGAGTCTTTGGGCAGGAACAGCAGGACAGTGGGGGGGGAGGGGCAGCTGAAGTGCGTCACAGCCAAACGAGTCAGGCTCACCTGTCAGAGGCTCCAATAGCTACCAGTAGATCCTGATCTTCTGGTTGGTGACCACAGGCCAGTCATATTCTTAATTTCCTCCTCTGCCTGAGGAGAAGGAATTCAAAGTAGGGATGTAAGCGACTAGTCGACTATGCAGTACGCCTAGTTTATCAGGTAGTTGAATCACTACTTGACTAATGGCTTTCCCCAACCTTGCTGCCCCTGCATCAGCCAGCTTAAAAGCCAGTTCCCCCCAGCACTGGCTTCAGTCCCCTCGCGTGCCATTTTGCCCGCTATGCCTCTGCCTCCCCTATGCCCCCATGGAACTGGAAATTCCATCGACTACGTGATTAGCTGATTAATTGAAATTGAACATCCCTCATTGGAAGAGGTGAGTGCCCAATCATTAGGCTGTGGGCTACTGTGATGGGGCTTGCTCAGTCTTGTATGTGAAGCTGTTCTACTTTAATTAAATAGTAAGTGGGCCAAACCCACATAATATTTCTTCGTGACTTTGCTCTTCACTTTTTCCTGATTTTTTTTTGCTGACATTTCCCCGACTTTTCCCCCAACCGTTTCCTGACTTTCCCCTGACTTCTTTATGAGTTTTTTTTTTCTCAATCTTTTTCTCAAATTTTTTCCTGACTTTTTTCCCAACTTTTCTCCAACAATTTCCTAACTTTTTTCTTGACTTATTTCTCAACTTCTATCCTGACTTTTTTCCAACTTTTTTTCCGAATTTCTCCCCAACTTTTTTCATGGCTTTTTTTTTCTCAACTTCTTACCAACTTTTTAAATTTTTCTCAACTGTCAGCAAGTCGTCTAACAATCTCCATTTTCGTTATTCCATGACTTCATCTTTAGAACACAATGAACTGTTCAGCAGCTGTCAGCAAGTCTTCTAACAATCATCTCCATTTTAGTTCTCCGCCACTTTGCTACATCAAGCGCAACATGCCGGAAACATCCGTTAAAACAAGTGTGAGGTCTAAGGACACGACAAGATCGCTCACGAACGTTCTACATTATGATAGACAGTCTGTTGTCACCTGTCCGCTCATGTCATACTCAAGCGCTGACTCTGCAGATCGTTTCTGAATAGCTTCTGAGAACCGAAATTTGAGTGTGACTAGTCTTGCTAAGGGCAGTTACCCGAAAGTCTGCTCACAGCTCAGTTTCACCGTGCCACCACTTTCAGCAAAATTCATGCTTCATAGCTCCCTTTAACCAAGTGTGACGCTGTTAAAAGGAATAGTGAATCCTGTTACGTCACGTATGAGCCATTTTTTCACAGCAAAGCTCGGGTTTTTTTCCCCCCCCCTCTTATATTTCTGGCATTCTTAACCTATAAATCATATTTCTGTCCGCACCATATTTCCGCTAATACGTTTTCCTGTAAGGCTACCAGCGCTGTTAAGGTAAATTATGGCTTGGAACTATTCCTCCAAATCTGCTTTATAACAAACGTTCCTCTCTTTTAGACTAGCTAAACGTGCCTCTCGTTTAGGCTTTGAGGTAAGATAGCTATGACAGAGAGCGAAATAGAAAAATCTATATTGATAGCTGAATAGGGAGCGCGCTAGAGTCTTCCGAGTGTGGTAGCTTATCTAGCAGGCGAATATAATTCAACTGTGATGCTAGTGAAGCCGGTCTTCAGAAAGTAAAGGACATGCGGATTAGCAAGGACTAGCGCAGCGCTGAACCTCAGCTCGGCTAAAATTATTTTATGCCTTTCGCAAGCTATTGGATAAAGCCGATTTTTCTCCAGTTCCACAGACAGAGCCAATCACACTTACAGGATCTGTATGGCGCAGTCCTAAAACCATCCCGCTACAAGTTGTGTTACTCTTTAAGGTGCTACTAGTCGATTTGGGGTTTGTTTGTTTGTTTTTCCCAAACTTTAGCTGTGCGCATGGCGTCTGCTGTAAAATGTGCATTAGCGGGCGTATCTCAGATCTGAAACAGGAGATTGTTCCTTAAAACAAACTCACAAATGAATGTGCCCAAACTTGTCGAGAACTGTAAAAGATGTCATATGTCACTAATGCTGATTTAGAAAAGCGTGACATATTCTGCAGTTCTCACAACGTTCGCTAATGTCTCCGCTTCCGGTCTCCGCCTCGCTCTCTAGCGCGCTAATAAAAGTTACCAACGAAATTGGCGCTAGCTGCAAAAAATGTGTCAAATTGCAGGAAGTCTGATTTTTTTTCCTGCAGTTATCAGAACGTCTCATTTCAGCTCGCCACCACTTTGAGCAAATGTTCAAATCTCCCTTAAACCGAGTGTGTTATGGTTGAAAGTACTAGTAAACACGCCTGATAGCTCGCGTCTGAGCTACTTACATGCTGGAGTCGTTCTTCTAGCACTGGCGTTCGCAAACGCTCAATACTAAACCGTGCGCACCGTAGTTCCGCTCTGATACAGTTTCCAATAACAGAACCCTCCCTAGTAAGGTAAATTTCGTAAGAACTAGTGCTCCAAGTAGGATTTCACTTGTCTGACAGATCGCTTGCTTGACAGTTAAAAAGATAACTCAATAGAAAGACAGGGAGGAATCTTGAGCGTTGGAGCGATATAGGGATAGCGAACGATGTACAGATTGTTAGGACATTGTCTAAGGTGGTTTTCGCAACTTCCAAAAAAAGGCTCAGAAAGAAAATTGCTTTAACTAGTTGCTTCTGGGCAATGTGTCCGAATTGGCTATGGAGGAGGAGGGAGGGGGGGGATATCGGACCATTGAGAAAAATTGCACTAGTTCGGTAACTCAGCTCCGATGCATGAAAAAAGTTTCTGTAGAATGTGGCTCAGCCACTAACTTTAGATTTTTGAGGCTACTTCCGAATTCTGACTAAAACGTGTCACCGAGGATGGCAGTTAGAGAGGAAACAAAACCAGCATTCCAGCAAAAACTACCTTACAAAGAAACTGAGAGTTGACCAAGCGTGTGGCGCGATGTGAAAGGTTGCGCCAATTCACACTACAGTGACATTTTTCTGCCGTCGTCACAAAGTCTAGGTCGCACCGTGTACATAAAGCTCACCATGTCGAACGTCTTCAAAGCAATTGTGACCTTTTTTTCCTACGTAATCGACACCAACCCTGACACCTTCCGTCGCCCACTCGTCTGTATCAAACTAACATTGGGAACGTATTAGGGCTAACCAGCTAGCAACGTGCAGTTTAACGTCAGTCTTGTGACGTTTAGAATTTAGTGCTCTACAACGTGTCACAGGGATTTTTGCAAATCTGCGCTGATGCAAGATTAAATCGGTGACTAACTGTTTCGGTAGCAAATGTCGCTGCCCGAGAGCAAAGGAAGGAAGTTGAACAATGACCAGCCATCCTGAGCCCTGTAAAAGGTGCCATATTGCTTCAATGCCGACATGACGTGGTCTGAAGGTAGCACAGGTCGCTAACGTCTCGGTTTCAGTTCACCGCCGTTGTGAGCTCTTTTATACCACCATTCGCAAGGAAAACATATTTTTTGCTAGCGAGTTACCTTAGCTTGCTTTTCTCTGCAGTGCCCTCATGTCTGACCTACGTGCACCGTTTCTGTAAACGAGGATTTGAGATTATAATTTTGAGTATGTCTTCTTGAGTGCTGTGCAACGTGTCACAGCGTTGGTGTAACTCAGCTACAATCTAGTTTGTGTAGACGTTCAGCGATGAGCCTATTTTCCGAACGTTTCATAGCGGGTGTAACTAAGACCTGAAACCGTTTCTTAAAACAACCTCACAGACGTATTTCCGATGTGACCCGTACAGGGCGATAGCTGTAAAAGGTGGCGTATTGTTTCAATCATGATCTAGAAACCGTGACATTGTCTACAGTGATCTCCAAGGCCTCTAACTTGTGTCAGTTAATGTTCCGCCACTGTCTATATAAACCGCAACGTGCTGTATATCTCATTTGTGAATGGCACAGTATGATTCACTTTCTACAGGCAAGCTCACTGAGAGTCTTACTGCTCCTCAACTAGCTAGAGGATTTGTCACTTGGAGACTAGTCGTGGCTATCCCATGTGCAGCATTTGCTTAATTTTTGTTTGTTTTTAAACTCATTCTTTAATGGACGTGTTTTTAATGCGTGCTCTACAACTTGTCTTTCATAGGGTTGTTATAAACGACGTTGCAAATCAAGTAAACATTCTACAGGAAGCGTTAGACCCGAAATTTAGATGTGAGCATACTTGCCGAAGGGTAGTCACAGATGTTGTAACTCCACTCTGAAAAAAAGCGAAGTGTTTCTTTAGACGAGGTCACAAAGGACTTTGAGCCGCGACCAAATTGTCTATCCCTATAGAAGGGCTGCTATTGCTTTAATTCTGATTTAGAAAACAGTGACATGGTCTGCGACTCTCAGCTCTCCGTCACTGTGTAACTAAAGGTCGACGTGTCCACTGTAAAACAACAGTGGCATGTGTGTGCCAAATATACACGAATTCTGCCGTCTGCCTTCCCGCATGAGACAGTTTAAAGAAAACATCCACCAGCTTGCATCGGACTGATAACAATTTTTCACTAGCGAGTTAGGAGTTGTGACCTGCAGCTCCCTGATGTCTGACCAAGTGTAGTGTTGCGTGGCGCTTGCTAGACAACGCCTCCCAGAGTGGTTGTAACTCATCGCTGAGTCCAGTGAGATATGAGCGTGTTTGCCGAATGCTGCGAAGAAGTGTCAGCTAACTCAAATCCGGCAAAAACAGAAGCGTTTTTTTTTTTTTTAAACGACCTCACAAACTAATTTGAGCTGTCAACGGACACGTGGGAAAACCGAAATAGATGTCATAATGCTCCAGTGCTGATTGAGGGAAAAGTGATATGACCTGCAGGTATCTCAACGGGCATATAACTTCTCGCCGTCAGTTCTCCGGCACTGTGCCCCGTATATCTGTCATCGTGCCACACACATATGGCCTTTAAATTAACTGTGAAATGTTTGTACAGTTGATTTAAAGCCACCACCCTGCCAGCTTCTTTCGCCTATGCACCCAAAAAGGTTCACGTGCTGTTAGCTCACTGACATTTGCAACGTATGCTGTCTACCGTTCACAGGTTCATTCGTGTCTGACCCACGTTCAGCGTTTCTTTAACCAGTTTTTGCGAGCGAGTAATTTACATGTGACGTTTGTTGGCGCGTGCTGTCACAGAGCTGTTGCATCTCAGCTCTACTACATTATCACGCTTTCTGCAGCACGTGTCTCCGAATAGGAAGGTAACCATGTGACTGATTGTGACGTAGTGTGGGTACCTTGCTGGGGCTGTGGGCGACCTCTGCTGTCTGTAGCAGGACCCAGCCACCGGGGTGAGTCATTATGCAAAGGGGGGCTCCAAACCTGTCTGACCACCTACCCTCCAGGGAGAGAAACAAAGGAAGGTGGAATGCCGCCCCTGGATGGGGGCAGGGCTGGAAGTGAATAGTTTTTTTAGTTTTCTGTCTGGGATCATGGAGGAACCAGCCTAAGCCAGGGGCTGGGATTTAGGGGCCCAGTCTCCCCCCTCTCAAGGGGGAGGGGGAGCTGAGGCATCCTAGGCCTGCCCTGTAACCAGATGACATCTGTGCTGTATCCTGGAGAAGCAATAAACTCCCTCTATTCTACTACCTGGTGGAGTCTGTTCGTGCCATTACGGGGTTGCGGGGGGTGTGTGTGCAGGAGTCAGGGGACCCTGACGCGTCGTCACACTGATGTAAAAACTTATACTAGAATGGGCCTCATATACGACGACGAACAAGCTACCGCCAGTCGCTTTGAGTTTGAGATGTGAAAAGGCTTGTCGCGAACTTTAATGGTGTCGTATTGCGCCAAGGCTGAGTTAGAAAAGAATGAAATGGGCTCCAGTGTTCTAACTTCTGGCTCTGCTCCGCCGCTGTGTACATACAGCTCAACGTGCCGCAAGAAGCCTGACAACCCTTCGCGTATCACCCTTTCTACAGCAAAGGTTCAGTCGCCGATAGATCACTGAGAGGCTCAAAGACGTATTGGTAGCCAACTCGCTAGCGTTTAATAATGCTGATCCAGTTTCAGCGTTTCTGTAACGAAGGGCTGAGGAAAACAAATTTTAATGGACGTTTCTGGGTGAGTGCTGAGAACTTAACTCAGCAACGAAGATAATGGGCTCAGACCCGAAAGCTACATGCTTGCCGACTAGTCGAAAAAACCTCTGCTCTGAAAAAAGAGAAGCGTTTCTTAAAAATACGTCGCCAAGTAATTTGCGACGTAACCAGACTTGTTGCAAACGGAAAGGCTCTATTTTAGTCCTCCTCCACTAATTATGGAAACCAGGACTCTCGAACTTGTCCGCTGACCCAAATGTGGCCACTGGTCTCTGCGTTCGCGTCTGCGTTTCTTTCTGCAGAAACCATGCAGTCGCCGATGCTAGACCGCTATGCTTTGGCTCTAGCATGCCCGCCTGCCCGATTCAAGTGCAGCGTTTCCACAACGAGTGTCTGCGAACCTCATGTATCTCGGTGTGAGCTATACAACGTGTCACAGAGCTTTTGTAACTCAGCTCTGACGCATGAACCAGCGTTCTGTCTGGCAGACCGAATTTAGCTAAGCGCATAAAGGCCTAATGCTGTAAAATTGTATCCGCGCGTGTAAGTCAGTCGTGAAAAAAGAGACGCACTCCCGCAAAAAGTAGTTGAAATATGACCAGACTGTGAAATACGTCAGTCCTAACGCTCCAATTCTAAGCTAGAAGAGAAGAGGGGGAAAAAAAAGGCCATGTTCCGAAGTTCTCAGACAGACGTCTAACAGCTCGTCTACTGTCTATATTAAGCTCAACATGGGGGAACATGCCGAAACGCTTCTTTAAACCAACTCCGGTTGGCGTTTCGCATATGAGTCTTTAATGAAACGCTCCACTAGCAGATAGCGCACTGACTTTCTCAAGCTACTTTTTGCTGGAGCTCTGATACAAGAAAACTGTTTCTGTAGACTTTGTCTTAGAAGAAAAAAAATTACAGTTGAGCATTCTCAATTGTGTCAGAGCGTGTAACTCAGCGCTGAACAAAGAGAAGTGTTCAAACCTACCTGACTCGTCGAGAACACTTAACGGTGTCATATTGCTCTAACGCTTATTTAGAAAACACAGTGACATAGTCTGAAATTTTCTGAACGGCATCTGGCTTTCAGTTCCCCACCACTGTGTGGAGGGACAACAAAATGCCGACTAGCGCCTTTAAGCCAATTGTGGCCTAGATATAAATTAGCATAGCTGTCGAAGGCTGTAAAGCCTGTCTCAGATTAGCGCTGTGCCCTTGAAAACGTCCAGACTTGTCGAGAACTGGCATAGTCCTCCAATTCTGATTTAGACAACAGTAAACCATGGCCTGGCCATCTCAAGGTGTTGTAACTTCTTCTAGCAGCTTGTTTTCAATTCTCGGCCAAGTGCTACAAATACTCAACATGCTTTATATTGCCCATCACCAGCGTGCCCTGTTTGAAAACACTGTTTATTTCTGACATCTCAGGTTACACGTTCTCGCTAGCTCACGCTCTCCGTATGTGTGTATATCTATATAGATATTATATACGTATGGGTCGCTAACCAGCTGACTAGCTATGCAGTTTTTTTCTAGTTAGCTAGTTATAAAGGTATCTATCTTTCTTTGCATGGCTCTTTAGCAAGCCATCATGATCTGAAAATACACGCATATCTAAATTACGGTTTTGGGACCAGAGATGAGCTGCAGCCATTTCACAGGTTCTATAACACACAAGTAAAATACCAAATCAAGCAAAGCGTGTCATTCTATTAAAAAAAAAAAAAAATCTTCTCTGCAGGTATCCCTACGGCTGTAGATAAGCTAGCATTATATCCCTTCGTCACAGGGAAGAGCAGCCTTCTCCACCAAAAGAGCGGAGAATTCAAGGATAACTCAGATTAGGAGCCATAGTTCTGTAGAAAAGGGGTAGCAACTTTAATAGCAATGTTACTGTAGAATGTGCTTGAGAGGAATTACGGCTAGTTCAGAATTATGGCTAATAACTGACATTGTAGGCTCTACATTATGATAGCCCTGTCCGCTCATGTCATACTCAAGTGCTGACTCTGCAGATCGTTTTTTCTGCCTCTCGGCTGGCTGTTCTACAAAACCAATTTGGATTACTGAGAGTTTTTTGGTAGCGAAAAAGTTAACATTAATCATATTGCTCCATTTCTGACCTAGAAAACGGAGACATGTTCGAAAAGTTTTCGCCTATTACAATGTCAGGCTGTGGTGGACTAGAGTCCCCGGCCCCCACGCCACCCACTCAGGCAGCAGCCCAACAGTCAACACAGGCTGCCCAAGGGATGGAGCTGACTCTTGCAGTAGGACGGCAGAATAAGGGACTCACTGAAAGTAGGGCGGTGGCTTCTAGAAGCTAGCCAGGTGATACAAAACCAGCCTCCAGACAACAGCCAGAAGATAGGTTCCAAACTACAGCTCCAGGCCTGCAGCCAGACACCTGATAGACAGGAGCGAGAAGCAAGCTGCCAGAAGAGAGACCATCCAGCAAGCAGCCGTCATTGTACTGCTAGATGCTAGCCTCCAGACACCATCCAGAAGATAGCCAAAAACCATCTTGCAGACCTCAGCCAGAACAGCCAGAATGCAGACGATAGCTGCCAATCTGCAGCCAGACGGATGCACCCTGACAACCGAGCGACAGATGCGAGAACAGCGAGCGCAACCAGAAGACAGCCGGCGCTATTGTGCTTCTAAAACAGTGGTCACCAGCCGGTAGCTCGGGATCTACCAGCAGCACTTGGCGCCTCTGACAGGTGATCCCGACTGGTATGGCTGGGAAGCTCTCAAGTGCTGTCACATCTGTTGCCACTGTCCTGCTTCTCCTACGCGCTGCCAGAAGGGCGCGTGCTGATGTCATGTGCGTGTCCGCCCCTCCCCCGCCTCCATACCTGTACTCTTTCCACACAAAGAGAAGGGGATGGAGGGTGCTTACAATGCAAATCTCTGTCAGTCTCACACACTGTGTGTGCGTGTCTCTGTCATTCTCAAAAACACACCTGGCCTTCCCTCTCATCTCCTGACCCAACAGGTACATGGGGCCGGCGGGTTGTTACTACTTTGACTGCTTACAAAGTGGGTTCTTTTTAACGTTTGGCTGGTCTGCGCCGTTCATAACTTTCATTTTTTTGCTACTGCTTAAATTTAATTCGTTGGTTGAATAGTGAGTTCTAAAATGCTGGAGTAATTAGCCTTGTGGCACTTCTGCGCCTAGAGGTGGATGGCATGGCCCTGGCAGCCCCTGAGCTGGTCAGCTGGAGCGGTTGGGGCCTCCACATGCTGTCCCTGGCTTGCAGACATCCCATTGATCAATAATGGAGAACCATGGCCAGTGGAGGTTGTGGGGTGGGTGCTTGTAGATGAGGGGAAGCACATGGAGTCACTTCTGTACATGCCAGCTGCTTTCAGGGGTGGTGCACGGCTCGGGCAGGAACTCTATCCTGCATTACTGGGGCAGCAGTTTCGCCACGTCCAGGGTGGAACTTTCCCCCCACACCCCTGCCTTCCCCAGGCAAATGCCCCTATGCTCTTCAAGAAGAACCCTACCTTCAGAATGGTCCTTATCCTGCTTTCCTAATGCGATTCGGGGAAGGGAGATGGAGTGAGGCGGGTGAGACCTCGGAGATGGGAAGGAAGCCGGGCAAGGGTTTTTGGGTTTGAGGTAGCTCTTACATTGCACTTAAATTGAAAAAGTGAGCTTGTGGGTAAACAGGGTGGCGAGCACTTGTGTAGACTGCAGGCTCTTCCACAAGAAGCTTTTTGCACAAGAGAGCGTCCACACCCACAGGCTGTGATCTGGCTATGATTTTGCTGCCGTCGGGCTGCTAGTTGGCTGTAGCGCTTAACCGACTATACGCTGCGCCTCATCTGACTTGTAACTGGCTAGCAGCTGTCTGCTAGCTGTATTGGCTAGCATCTGGTTCCTATCTGTCTCAATCGTGTGGAAGCTGGAGGCCTGTGCCAGGAGGCTGTATCTCAGCTCTGCTGCAAGATAATCGTTTATGTAGAAAGTGGCTCAGCACTGACATGCGGCTAAAAAGTTTTGCGGGTGAGGTGGACCGTGTCTCAGGGCTGTCCCGCATACCTACTTAAAGATCTTTCGGGGGTACGCCGACTTTGTCCTTGATAAACTTAAAAAACAAAACCACTAGTCTGGTAGCGCGTTATAAGACTAATAATAAACCATGTAGATGGCATCAAGTGCTTTCGTGGGCACAGCCCACTTCTTTAGATGACTGGCATTTTGAGTTTAGGATGTGCAGACCCAAAATAAATAGGGGAGAAGGGGGGAGTTAAAAAGTGAGGGGGTGGCGGGAAATCAGTGAGCACCTGAAGATTGGGTAAAGAAAACGAAACCGATCAGAATGAAACACAGTAGACAGTACCTTGCCTAACACAGGAATCTACACAAAGAGCTGTTTGGCACCTTCATTGAGCCCTCATCACGATTGAGGCCATTAGACTGAGAAGTGAACTTGCAGCTAAACTATAATTCCACCGCTTCGCTGTGTAGTTGGCTAGTAGACTTGGTTTGTGACAAGCCAGCCAATGAAGAGGTCTTAAACAGTTATTACGCAGATTAAAGTGTTCCCAACAGGTTTCTGGTCTGTAGAGCTGATTTATATCCATTGATTCTTTCCCGTAGGGAAATAAATATACATCTACACTATAGCAGTGGGGCATTTGATGGCATAGAGCAAATTACTGGACGGGCAGGCAAATGACCTTTTGACTTGGTCGCTTATGTTGTTGGCTCAAAGGCTCTGAGAATGAGGGCTCGTTTTCCAAGCTGGGTTGTAGATTGTGCATAATTTGCTGCGGGGGTCTGAGTTGTGGTCTGTAGGTGAACTTCTGTTGTTTTCGCTTTTGGATCTGGCTCGGTATTTTTTTTTTTTTTTTTGGCTCTGTCAATCTGTTTTTTTACTTCTCCAGGTAGGCAGTTAAATTTTAGGAATACTCAATAAGTTTCCTGTAGGAGTTTGTCTCTGTGGGATCGGAGCAAATCCGGTTGTAGCTTAGGGTTTGGCTGTAGACAATAGACCGAGAAATGTTTCTGGGATGGAAGCTGGAATTTAGATGTGAGCATACCTGTCGAATGCTGTAAAACATGTCACATAGCTAAGACGAGAGACGCGTTAAAAGTATTAAAAAAAGAAATTAGAATGTGCCCCCATTTGACATGAGGTGTAAAAGGTTTCGTTATTGCATGACTTCATCTTTAGAACGCCATGAAGTGGTCAGCAGCTGTCAGCAAGTCCTCTAACAATCTCCATTTTAGTTCTCCGCCACGTTGCTACATCAAGCGCAACATGCCGGAAACATCCGTTAAAACAAGTGTGAGGTCTAAGGACGCGAGAAGATCGCGCATAGCTCACGTAGGCTCTACATTATGATAGCCCTGTCCGCTATCATGATACTCAAGTGCTGAGTATCATAATACTCAAGTGCTGACTCTGCAGATCGTTTCTGTATAGCTTTTGAGAACCGAAATGTGAGTGTGCCTAGTCTTGCTAAGGGCTGATGTTCTGCAGTTACCCGAAAGTCTGCTCACAGCTCAGTTTCACCGTGCCACCACTTTCAGCAAAAATTCATGCTTCATTGCTCCCTTTAACCAAGTGTGACGCTGTTAAAGCAATAGTGAATCCTGGTACGTCACGTATGAGCCACTTTTTTCACAGAAACGCTTGGGTTTTTTCTTTTTTTTCTTAACCTATAAATCATATTCCTGCCCGCACCATATTTCCGCTAATACGTTTTCCTGTAAGGCTACCAGCGCTGCTACTTAGCTCTGCTAAGGTAAATTATGGCTTTGGACTATTGCTCCAAATCTGCTTTATGACAAACGTTCCTCTCGTTGAGTCGAGCTAAACGCGCCTCTCGTTTAGGCTTTGAGGTAGGCTAGCTATGACAGAGAGCGAAATAGAAAATCTATACTGATAGCTGCATAGGAAGCGTGCTAGAGTCTTCCGGAGTGTGGTAGCTTATCTAGCAGGCGAATAATTCAACTGTGATGCTAGTGAAGCCGGTCTTCAAAAAGTAAAGGACATGCGGATTAGCAAGGACTAGCGCAGCGCTGAACCTCAGCTCGGCTAAATTATTTTATGCCTTTCGCAAGCTATTGGATACAGCCGATTTTTCTCCAGTTCCACAGACAGAGCCAATCACACTTACAGGATCTGTATGGCGCAGTCCTAAAACCATCCCGCTACAAGTTGTGTTACTCTTTAAGGTGCTACTAGTCGATTTGGGGTTTCCCCAAAACTTTAGATGTGCGCATGGCGTCTGCTGTAAAATGTGTCTTAGCGGGCGTCTCTCAGATCTGAAACAAGAGCAGCGGGCCTTAAAACAAACTCAGAAAGGAATGTGCCCAACTGTGTCGAGAACTGTAAAAGATGTCATATGTCACCAATGGTGATTTAGAAAAGCGTGACATATTCTGCAGTTCTCAAATGTCTCCGTTTCCGGTCTCCGCCTCGCTCTCTAGCGCGCTAATAAAAGTTACCAACGAAATTGGCGCTAGCTGCAAAAAATGTGTCAAATTGCAGGAAGTCTGATTTTTTTTCCTGCAGTTATCAGAACGTCTCATTTCAGCTCGCCACCACTTTGAGCAAATGTTCAAATCTCCCTTAAACCGAGTGTGTTATGGTTGAAAGTACTAGTAAACACGCCTGATAGCTCGCGTCTGAGCTACTTACATGCTGGAGTCGTTCTTCTAGCACTGGCGTTCGCAAACGCTCAATACTAAACCGTGCGCACCGTAGTTCCGCTCTGATACAGTTTCCAATAACAGAACCCTCCCTAGTAAGGTAAATTTCGTAAGAACTAGTGCTCCAAGTAGGATTTCACTTGTCTGACAGATCGCTTGCTTGACAGTTAAAAAGATAACTCAATAGAAAGACAGGGAGGAATCTTGAGCGTTGGCGCGATATAGGGATAGCGAACGATGTACAGATTGTTAGGACATTGTCTAAGGTGGTTTTCGCAACTTCCAAAAAAAGGCTCAGAAAGAAAATTGCTTTAACTAGTTGCTTCTGGGCAATGTGTCCGAATTGGCTATGGAGGAGGAGGGAGGGGGGGGATATCGGACCATTGAGAAAAATTGCACTAGTTCGGTAACTCAGCTCCGATGCATGAAAAAAGTTTCTGTAGAATGTGGCTCAGCCACTAACTTTAGATTTTTGAGGCTACTTCCGAATTCTGACTAAAACGTGTCACCGAGGATGGCAGTTAGAGAGGAAACAAAACCAGCATTCCAGCAAAAACTACCTTACAAAGAAACTGAGAGTTGACCAAGCGTGTGGCGCGATGTGAAAGGTTGCGCCAATTCACACTACAGTGACATTTTTCTGCCGTCGTCACAAAGTCTAGGTCGCACCGTGTACATAAAGCTCACCATGTCGAACGTCTTCAAAGCAATTGTGACCTTTTTTTCCTACGTAATCGACACCAACCCTGACACCTTCCGTCGCCCACTCGTCTGTATCAAACTAACATTGGGAACGTATTAGGGCTAACCAGCTAGCTACAACGTGCAGTTTAACGTCAGTCTTGTGACGTTTAGAATTTAGTGCTCTACAACGTGTCACAGGGATTTTTGCAAATCTGCGCTGATGCAAGATTAAATCGGTGACTAACTGTTTCGGTAGCAAATGTCGCTGCCCGAGAGCAAAGGAAGGAAGTTGAACAATGACCAGCCATCCTGAGCCCTGTAAAAAGGTGCCATATTGCTTCAATGCCGACATGACGTGGTCTGAAGGTAGCACAGGTCGCTAACGTCTCGGTTTCAGTTCACCGCCGTTGTGAGCTCTTTTATACCACCATTCGCAAGGAAAACATTTTTTGCTAGCGAGTTACCTTAGCTTGCTTTTCTCTGCAGTGCCCTCATGTCTGACCTACGTGCACCGTTTCTGTAAACGAGGATTTGAGATTATAATTTTGAGTATGTCTTCTTGAGTGCTGTGCAACGTGTCACAGCGTTGGTGTAACTCAGCTACAATCTAGTTTGTGTAGACGTTCAGCGATGAGCCTATTTTCCGAACGTTTCATAGCGGGTGTAACTAAGACCTGAAACCGTTTCTTAAAACAACCTCACAGACGTATTTCCGATGTGACCCGTACAGGGCGATAGCTGTAAAAGGTGGCGTATTGTTTCAATCATGATCTAGAAACCGTGACATTGTCTACAGTGATCTCCAAGGCCTCTAACTTGTGTCAGTTAATGTTCCGCCACTGTCTATATAAACCGCAACGTGCTGTATATCTCATTTGTGAATGGCACAGTATGATTCACTTTCTACAGGCAAGCTCACTGAGAGTCTTACTGCTCCTCAACTAGCTAGAGGATTTGTCACTTGGAGACTAGTCGTGGCTATCCCATGTGCAGCATTTGCTTAATTTTTGTTTGTTTTTAAACTCATTCTTTAATGGACGTGTTTTTAATGCGTGCTCTACAACTTGTCTTTCATAGGGTTGTTATAAACGACGTTGCAAATCAAGTAAACATTCTACAGGAAGCGTTAGACCCGAAATTTAGATGTGAGCATACTTGCCGAAGGGTAGTCACAGATGTTGTAACTCCACTCTGAAAAAGCGAAGTGTTTCTTTAGACGAGGTCACAAAGGACTTTGAGCCGCGACCAAATTGTCTATCCCTATAGAAGGGCTGCTATTGCTTTAATTCTGATTTAGAAAACAGTGACATGGTCTGCGACTCTCAGCTCTCCGTCACTGTGTAACTAAAGGTCGACGTGTCCACTGTAAAACAACAGTGGCATGTGTGTGCCAAATATACACGAATTCTGCCGTCTGCCTTCCCGCATGAGACAGTTTAAAGAAAACATCCACCAGCTTGCATCGGACTGATAACAATTTTTCACTAGCGAGTTAGGAGTTGTGACCTGCAGCTCCCTGATGTCTGACCAAGTGTAGTGTTGCGTGGCGCTTGCTAGACAACGCCTCCCAGAGTGGTTGTAACTCATCGCTGAGTCCAGTGAGATATGAGCGTGTTTGCCGAATGCTGCGAAGAAGTGTCAGCTAACTCAAATCCGGCAAAAACAGAAGCGTTTTTTTTTTTTTTTTTAAACGACCTCACAAACTAATTTGAGCTGTCAACGGACACGTGGGAAAACCGAAATAGATGTCATAATGCTCCAGTGCTGATTGAGGGAAAAGTGATATGACCTGCAGGTATCTCAACGGGCATATAACTTCTCGCCGTCAGTTCTCCGGCACTGTGCCCCGTATATCTGTCATCGTGCCACACACATATGGCCTTTAAATTAACTGTGAAATGTTTGTACAGTTGATTTAAAGCCACCACCCTGCCAGCTTCTTTCGCCTATGCACCCAAAAAGGTTCACGTGCTGTTAGCTCACTGACATTTGCAACGTATGCTGTCTACCGTTCACAGGTTCATTCGTGTCTGACCCACGTTCAGCGTTTCTTTAACCAGTTTTTGCGAGCGAGTAATTTACATGTGACGTTTGTTGGCGCGTGCTGTCACAGAGCTGTTGCATCTCAGCTCTACTACATTATCACGCTTTCTGCAGCACGTGTCTCCGAATAGGAAGGTAACCATGTGACTGATTGTGACGTAGTGTGGGTACCTTGCTGGGGCTGTGGGCGACCTCTGCTGTCTGTAGCAGGACCCAGCCACCGGGGGGGGTGAGTCATTATGCAAAGGGGGGCTCCAAACCTGTCTGACCACCTACCCTCCAGGGAGAGAAACAAAGGAAGGTGGAATGCCGCCCCTGGATGGGGGCAGGGCTGGAAGTGAATAGTTTTTTTAGTTTTCTGTCTGGGATCATGGAGGAACCAGCCTAAGCCAGGGGCTGGGATTTAGGGGCCCAGTCTCCCCCCTCTCAAGGGGGAGGGGGAGCTGAGGCATCCTAGGCCTGCCCTGTAACCAGATGACATCTGTGCTGTATCCTGGAGAAGCAATAAACTCCCTCTATTCTACTACCTGGTGGAGTCTGTTCGTGCCATTACGGGGGTTGCGGGGGTGCAGGAGTCAGGGGACCCCGACGCGTCGTCACACTGATGTAAAAACTTATACTAGAATGGGCCTCATATACGACGACGAACAAGCTACCGCCAGTCGCTTTGAGTTTGAGATGTGAAAAGGCTTGTCGCGAACTTTAATGGTGTCGTATTGCGCCAAGGCTGAGTTAGAAAAGAATGAAATGGGCTCCAGTGTTCTAACTTCTGGCTCTGCTCCGCCGCTGTGTACATACAGCTCAACGTGCCGCAAGAAGCCTGACAACCCTTCGCGTATCACCCTTTCTACAGCAAAGGTTCAGTCGCCGATAGATCACTGAGAGGCTCAAAGACGTATTGGTAGCCAACTCGCTAGCGTTTAATTCTGATCCAGTTTCAGCGTTTCTGTAACGAAGGGCTGAGGAAAACAAATTTTAATGGACGTTTCTGGGTGAGTGCTGAGAACTTAACTCAGCAACGAAGATAATGGGCTCAGACCCGAAAGCTACATGCTTGCCGACTAGTCGAAAAAACCTCTGCTCTGAAAAAAGAGAAGCGTTTCTTAAAAATACGTCGCCAAGTAATTTGCGACGTAACCAGACTTGTTGCAAACGGAAAGGCTCTATTTTAGTCCTCCTCCACTAATTATGGAAACCAGGACTCTCGAACTTGTCCGCTGACCCAAATGTGGCCACTGGTCTCTGCGTTCGCGTCTGCGTTTCTTTCTGCAGAAACCATGCAGTCGCCGATGCTAGACCGCTATGCTTTGGCTCTAGCATGCCCGCCTGCCCGATTCAAGTGCAGCGTTTCCACAACGAGTGTCTGCGAACCTCATGTATCTCGGTGTGAGCTATACAACGTGTCACAGAGCTTTGTAACTCAGCTCTGACGCATGAACCAGCGTTCTGTCTGGCAGACCGAATTTAGCTAAGCGCATAAAGGCCTAATGCTGTAAAATTGTATCCGCGCGTGTAAGTCAGTCGTGAAAAAAGAGACGCACTCCCGCAAAAAGTAGTTGAAATATGACCAGACTGTGAAATACGTCAGTCCTAACGCTCCAATTCTAAGCTAGAAGAGAAGAGGGGGAAAAAAAAGGCCATGTTCCGAAGTTCTCAGACAGACGTCTAACAGCTCGTCTACTGTCTATATTAAGCTCAACATGGGGGAACATGCCGAAACGCTTCTTTAAACCAACTCCGGTTGGTGTTTCGCATATGAGTCTTTAATGAAACGCTCCACTAGCAGATAGCGCACTGACTTTCTCAAGCTACTTTTTGCTGGAGCTCTGATACAAGAAAACTGTTTCTGTAGACTTTGTCTTAGAAGAAAAAAAAAATTACAGTTGAGCATTCTCAATTGTGTCAGAGCGTGTAACTCAGCGCTGAACAAAGAGAAGTGTTCAAACCTACCTGACTCGTCGAGAACACTTAACGGTGTCATATTGCTCTAACGCTTATTTAGAAAACACAGTGACATAGTCTGAAATTTTCTGAACGGCATCTGGCTTTCAGTTCCCCACCACTGTGTGGAGGGACAACAAAATGCCGACTAGCGCCTTTAAGCCAATTGTGGCCTAGATATAAATTAGCATAGCTGTCGAAGGCTGTAAAGCCTGTCTCAGATTAGCGCTGTGCCCTTGAAAACGTCCAGACTTGTCGAGAACTGGCATAGTCCTCCAATTCTGATTTAGACAACAGTAAACCATGGCCTGGCCATCTCAAGGTGTTGTAACTTCTTCTAGCAGCTTGTTTTCAATTCTCGGCCAAGTGCTACAAATACTCAACATGCTTTATATTGCCCATCACCAGCGTGCCCTGTTTGAAAACACTGTTTATTTCTGACATCTCAGGTTACACGTTCTCGCTAGCTCACGCTCTCCGTATGTGTGTATATCTATATAGATATTATATACGTATGGGTCGCTAACCAGCTGACTAGCTATGCAGTTTTTTTCTAGTTAGCTAGTTATAAAGGTATCTATCTTTCTTTGCATGGCTCTTTAGCAAGCCATCATGATCTGAAAATACACGCATATCTAAATTACGGTTTTGGGACCAGAGATGAGCTGCAGCCATTTCACAGGTTCTATAACACACAAGTAAAATACCAAATCAAGCAAAGCGTGTCATTCTATTAAAAAAAAAAAAAAAAATCTTCTCTGCAGGTATCCCTACGGCTGTAGATAAGCTAGCATTATATCCCTTCGTCACAG
>JAFJHL010000336.1:0-2500 GCA_019425775.1 Rafetus swinhoei
TTCATGGTGGCATGTGTGACACAAGGTGCGCGCGCACTCTTCCACTGAGTGAAAGTGACATTGGCCCAGTGCATGGTTTGATGGAAACTGACTGAGAACCATGACTGGAAGCTGCCTGGGTAAGTGCTCTAATTGCATTCCCCTGAGAACAGCACCCCACCAAAAATTACTACCCACCCCGAGCTAGAGAAAGGGGTAAACAGTGAGGTGGCAAAATTTGCAGATGATACCAAACTGTTCAAGATAGTTAAGACCAAAGCAAACTGTGAAAAGCTTCAAAAAGTTCTCACCAAACTAAGTGAGTGGGCAACAAAATGGCAAATGAATGTAATGGTGATGAATGTAAAAATAACCCTGCCTATACATACAATGTGATGGGGACTAATTTGAATGCAACTACTCAAGAGAGAGATGGAGAAGTCATTATGGATACTTCTCTGAAACCATCCACTCAGTGTACAGCCACAGTCAAAAAAACAAACAGAATGTTAGGAATCATTTAAAAGGGGATAGCGAATAAGACAGCGAATATCTCATTGCTCTTAGAGAAGAAACAGGTGACCCAGAAGTGGATGGGGTAGAAAGGACTACATTATTGGATATGCACATTTACCATGGATATTCAATATAATGTCCGAGAGGCAGCAACCTAGAGTTAACCAAACCCTTTTATGACTATAAGTATGTTAATTGACATGTCTATCAAAATTTTTCCTAAAGCCTTCTTTAGTAAGATTAGGGTGAGGATTAGAGAAAGGGTTAGGGTTTAGGGTTAGGGTTGGGGTTGGGATTGGGGTTGGGGTTAGGGTTAGGAGTTAGGGTTGGGGTTGGGGTTAGGGTTAAAATAGGGAATTAGGGTTAAATTAAAATTAAAATTAAAATTAAAATTAAAATTAAAATTAAAATTAAAATTAAAATTAAAATTAAAATTAAAATTAAAATTAAAATTAAAATTAAAATTAAAATTAAAATTAAAATTAAAATTAAAATTAAAATTAAAATTAAAATTAAATTAAAATTAAAATTAAATTAAAATTAAATTAAAATTAAAATTAAAATTAAAATTAAAATTAAAATTAAAATTAAAATTAAAATTAAAATTAAATTAAATTAAAATTAAAATTAAAATTAAAATTAAAATTAAAATTAAAATTAAAATTAAAATTAAAATTAAAATTAAAATTAAATTAAAATTAAATTAAAATTAAAATTAAAATTAAAAAATTAAAATTAAAATTAAAATTAAAATTAAAATTAAAATTAAATTAAATTAAAATTAAAATTAAAATTAAATTAAAATTAAAATTAAAATTAAATTAAAATTAAAATTAAAATTAAATTAAAATTAAAATTAAATTAAAATTAAAATTAAAATTAAAATTAAAATTAAAATTAAATTAAAATTAAAATTAAAATTAAAATTAAAATTAAAATTAAATTAAAATTAAAATTAAATTAAATTAAAATTAAAATTAAAATTAAAATTAAAATTAAAATTAAATTAAATTAAAATTAAAATTAAAATTAAATTAAAATTAAAATTAAAATTAAATTAAATTAAAATTAAAAATTAAAATTAAAATTAAAATTAAAATTAAAATTAAAATTAAATTAAAATTAAATTAAAATTAAAATTAAAATTAAAATTAAAATTAAATTAAAATTAAAAAATTAAATTAAAATTAAAATTAAAATTAAAATTAAAATTAAAATTAAAATTAAAATTAAAATTAAAATTAAAATTAAAATTAAAATTAAAATTAAAATTAAATTAAAATTAAAATTAAATTAAATTAAAATTAAAATTAAATTAAAATTAAAATTAAAAAATTAAAATTAAAATTAAAATTAAATTAAAATTAAATTAAATTAAAATTAAAATTAAAATTAAAATTAAAATTAAAATTAAAATTAAAATTAAAATTAAATTAAAATTAAAATTAAAATTAAAATTAAATTAAAATTAAAATTAAAATTAAAATTAAAATTAAAATTAAATTAAATTAAAATTAAAATTAAAATTAAATTAAAATTAAAATTAAAATTAAAATTAAAATTAAATTAAAATTAAATTAAATTAAAATTAAAATTAAAATTAAAATTAAATTAAATTAAAATTAAAATTAAAATTAAAATTAAATTAAAATTAAAATTAAAATTAAAATTAAAATTAAATTAAAATTAAAATTAAAATTAAAATTAAATTAAAATTAAAATTAAAATTAAATTAAAATTAAATTAAAATTAAATTAAAATTAAAATTAAAATTAAATTAAAATTAAATTAAAATTAAAATTAAAATTAAAATTAAATTAAAATTAAAATTAAAATTAAAATTAAAATTAAATTAAATTAAAATTAAATTAAAATTAAAATTAAAATTAAAATTAAAATTAAAATTAAAATTAAAATTAAAATTAAATTAAATTAAATTAAAATTAAAATTAAATTAAAATTAAAATTAAAATTAAAATTAAAATTAAATTAAATTAAAATTAAA
>JAFJHL010000121.1:0-11615 GCA_019425775.1 Rafetus swinhoei
GGTTTCAATACCTAATCATCTTAAACCCTAAATTTTATTTGACTTTGACCCCAAACACTGACCACTCTTTGAAACTCAGTTTGGATCTGAAAATCCAGTCTCTAATTATTACATTTTTTTTGTCCCTCAGATTTTGAAACAATTGCCTAACTCAGAAAGAGTGTTGCAGCCAACATGGGGAAATTCTTTATTAGATCTCGGCCAACAGATAAAGAGGGACTGATCACAAAACTAAAAATTAATGGTAGCTTAGGGTACAAGTGACCATGACTCGATCACATTTATAATGTGCAAGTAGAATAAAATCCAGCCAAATCATATATACAATTCGTGTTTCAGTAGGGCCAGTTGCAAATCTGAAAACAATTTTGAGCCGTGTCATCTCTTGGAGAAGGAAGTTAACTGGAAAAATATGACTGATAATTGGTGATTATTTAAGAACAGCTTACCAGGTGACCAAGAAACCACAATTGAGGAAGAAGGCTATGATAGTTAACCACTGATATAATTTAGAACAGAAGTGAAGGCAACAATGAAAATATATGGCAAACTGAAGGAAGAGAAAGTTGATAGCAATGAATATAAAACAAAAGCTAGGAAATATAGAAAATGAATAAGGAAAAAAGGAGATATTTGGAGTAAACAGAGTTAATGATAATAATAAACAGTATTTAAAATATATGAGAAACAAAAAGTATTCTGACATTGATATTGGTCCATTGTTAGGTGCAAATGGTACAATTATCAATAATAATTCAGAAGAGGCAGACATGTTCAATAAATACTTCTGTACTGTGGAAAATATATGATATAGTTGGATAATATGGAGCTAATGACTCTTTCCATTCCACTAGTATCTCTGGAGGACATTAAATGGATGCTACTAAAAGTTAAACCTTGTAAATCATCAGGTCCAGATAACTTGCATCCAAAAGTTTTAAAAGTGTAGTCTGAAGAGCTTGCTGGACATTTTGATTAAAGAACTAGAACCATATCTAGGCCCACCGATGGGGGAGGCAAAGTGGGCAGTTACCATGGGGTCTGGTGATTCAAAGGGGCCTGGGGCTCCCAGCTGCTGCAGTAGCTGCCAGAGCCCTGGGCTCTTTAAATCTCCGCTGGAGTGCTGCATTCCACTGTGTAGCCTGGAAAGTGTTTGCGCAGCACAAAGCTTGCAAACAAAGGTGGCATGGAGCACCCACCCAAGACTTATTGGCAGAGACTTAAGGGGTACAGTCACTATCTAAGGGAAAGAGAGTAGCGAGTGTTGTAACCCTGACTGCCCTTCTCCCTTCTCCTCCTCCTCCTGAATTAACAGATGCCCTCCCATTCTAGGAAGCAAGGAATAGGGGGCAGTCTGGATATTGAACCTCCTTCAGATGTAGGAGCTCCATACTGGAGGTTCATCATTAAAATTACCTGGGACTCAGAAGGTTGACCATATATTTATATCCAACAGGGTACATATGCTCCTACACTGATTGTAATTGACACAGGAGCAGCAGTTTCAGTAATCAGAACCCAACCCAAAGCCGGTACTAAAAATAAGCAAGTCACATTACAGTCTTTCCAAGAAGCCCAGCATAGAATGGAAATGGACAAAGATCCCTTTCTCCATACAAGGATTTAAAACCTACAAAGACTTAATTCAACCCCTAATGTAACAGATAAAATCATTTTAGGAACAAACTGGCTCTTTAAAAATAGCATAATAATCTATTTACCAAAAGGTACTTTATGAAAATTGAATACACGTCTGCCTATGAGGAAAAAATGTACATAAGGACAACACATCTTTTTAACAAAGGGGGACCAAGAGCTGCAAATATGATGGTCCAGCAAGCGCAAAATTCCCCACTGTCTAAACCAGGGGCTGGAAACCTTTTCAAGCCAAAGAGCCAAACTACATCAAAATTCAAAACAAGTGATCAACAAAGAGCAGTATAAGAATGCTCATTTGCATGACTGAAAATATACAACTTAAAATTATTGATAATCGACATGAATGAAACATTGTACTCACTGACTTTAATGGAACTTCTGCTTCTGCATCTTTCGCACATTTCTTTGAAGTTTACTTCATAACTGGTCAAATTCAGGTTCATGCGCATTTAAGCTACTTGAGCAATTATGTGTTTTTAAAATTCTGAATTTTTCATTTTAATTGTAAAAGTTGAATGTATTTTGGGAATGATAAAAAAGCCATATTTGGTTCCATACTGAGCCATAGGTTGCAGACTTCCGATCTAAACCCGAAAAACCCTGACTCCTAACTTTCCTAAAAATACAGTGGCTAAAAACAAAAAGGGAAGCTGTGCTTCTAACTCTAACCACTAACTAACATTTAAAACGTACAGTTTTCTTATTACCACATAGCATAAGTTTTAAATAAAATGATAAAGTAATAAAATGCTTTTTACTAAATTAATAAAACAAATTTCACAAAATTAAATATCAATATTAAAAGTTTTATATAAAAATGTAATAATGTGTTTATTTAAATGTTTAACCATTTTGTTTGCTTTTTAATTTTTTTTCCTTCTTCCTTATTTTTTATAGTTACAAATAACATTTTTGCACTTTTTTTAGTTGTAAGTTTCTCCTGTATGTCATGTATGTTGTCTTGTGTTGAATTTTGTGCGTCACATGACTACATTTTAATTAATTGTATTTTGTTACCACAAAAGTCAATTTTATATCCCTTAAAAACCCTAAGTGGCACCATACTATTTTAATATAATGCTTGGGGCATAATCATAATATTATTAATACCATTTTTTGCAAAGTTCAAAAAGGTCTCATAAATATATGTACATATATTTTGTCCTCAACAAATAATGTAATTACAAACCAAAAAAATCTCTGTTATTAATTACAGTTATCTTTTTTTATTCAAAGAAAAATGTTAGAAACCTCAGAAGGTAAATGTGATATTAACAAAGTGTTAGTTTTTATATATTTGTTTGTATTTTTTAAATATAGTTATAAAAATGCCATAGTTAAATGGTTAAATAAGTAACAATTTATGCATAAAGCTAACCAAACTATTTCAACAGGCTTTCACCTTTGTTTCTCAATACAACCAAGAGTCAGAAAACTGCAATACCCTCAGAGAATTTGCATCAACCTGCATTTAAATTTCATGTTGGTTTTATTGCCTGTATTTAAAATTCATTTTGGTTTATTCTGTATTCTCTTTTAAGTTCTATTTGAGGAAAATTGTGTTTGCTAATGTTTGTGCTTCTAAACAGTTAACAAAAGTAAAGTTGGTATCACAAGCTAATTAATTCTACAAAGCTTGGTAAAAATATGTTACTAGCTCTCTTTCTAAAACATAGTGCTCAAAATAGAAAAGTAATACACCTCCTCACAGAAGACTGTAAGCATCTATTTTAGCAGTTAAATATTATATTTAGTATCAAATATTAATAATGTAGCTAATAATGTAATAATAAAGTAAAAATAAATGTCTTTTGCAAAGTTATAGCTTGTGTAGTAAAAAATTCAGTCCCATCACATGGTAACTAAACTAAATTAACCTGTGTATTACATTTTGGGTTACTAAAAACAAGAAAAATGTAAAACAAACAAACAAAACGTTTATTCTGTTAACTAATTTAAGATGTTTAAGGTTGCATCCTACAAACCAAAGACGTCAGAAAATATCTCACAAAAAAACACCAGAAAATAATGCAAAAGCGGCCAGGAGTCCTGTGGCACCTTATAGACTAACCGAAGTGTTGGAGCATAAGCTTTCGTGGGCAAAGATCCACTTCGTCAGATGCATGTAGTGGAAATTTCCAGAGGCAGGTATAAATATGCAGGCCAGAATCAGGCTGGAGATGACGAGGTGGATCCAATCGGGGAGGATGAGGCCCACTTCTAGTAGCTGATCTGGAGGTGTGAATTCCAAGAGAGGAGAAGCTGCTTTTGTAGTTAGCTAGCCATTCACAGTCTTTGTTTAATCCTGAGTTGATTGTGTAAAACTTGAAGATGAACTGTAGCTCAGCAGTTTCTCTTTGAAGTCTGGTCCTGAAGTTTTTTTGCTGCAGGATGGCTACCTTTAGATCTGCAATTGTGTGTCCAGGGAGATTGAAGTGTTCCCCTACAGGTTTTTGTATGTTGCCATTCCTAATATCTGATTTGTGTCCATTGATTCTTTTACGTAGGGACTGTCCAGTATATGAGGCCGATGTATATAGCAGTGGGGCATTGTTGGCACATGATGGCATATATTACATTAGTAGATGTGCAGGAGACTGAACCAGTGACAGTATGGCTGATCTGGTTAGGTTCTGTGATGGTGTTGCTGGTGCATATATGTGGGCAGAGTTGGCACCGAGGTTTGTTGCATGGATTGGTTCCTGAGTTAGAGTTATTATGGTGCGGTGTGTAGTTGCTGGTGAGAATATGCTTCAGGTTGGCGGGTTGTCTGTGGGCAAGGACTGGCCTGCCTCCCAAGGCCTGTGAAAGCGAGGGATCATTGTCCAGGATGGGTTGTAGATCACTAATGATGTGTTGGAGAGGTTTTAGCTGAGGACTGTAGGTGATGGTGGCCACCTCTACATCCATGGTGGCTAGATGATGATTCCGTCTCAAGGAATACTTCCAACACAACACTGAACAGTGCACTGACACACAGATACCTTCCCACCAACAGCACAAGAAGAAGAACTCCACATGGACTCCTCCTGAGGGCCGAAATGACAGTCTGGACCTCTACATAGAATGCTTCCGCCGACGTGCACAGGCAGAAATTGTGGAAAAATATCATCGCTTGCCTGGTAACCTCAGTCGTGCAGAACGCAATGCCATCCACAGCCTCCAGAACAACTCTGACATTATAATCAAAGAGGCTGACAAAGGAGGTGCTGTTGTCATCATGAACAGGCCTGACTACCTAAAGGAGGTTGCCAGACAACTCTCCAATACCAAATTCTACAGGCCTCTTTCCTCAGATCCCACTAAGGAATACACTAAGAAACTGCACCATCTGCTCAGGACACTCCCTACACAAGCACAGGAACAAATCTACACACCCTTAGAGCCCTGACCAGGGTGTTCTATCTATTACCCAAGATCCACAAACTTGGAAATCCCGGACGCCCCATCATCTCGGGCATTGGCACTCTCACTGAAGGACTGTCTGGCTATGTAGACTCTCTACTCAGACCCTACGCCACCAGCACTCCCAGTTACCTCCGTGACACTACTGATTTCCTGAGAAAACTACAATGCATTGGTGATCTTCCAGAAAACAGAATCCTAGCCACCATGGATGTAGAGGCTCTCTACACAAACATCTCACATGCAGATGGAATACAAGCTGTCAGGAACAGTATCCCTGATGATGCCACAGCACAACTGGTGGCTAAACTCTGCAAATTTATCCTCACACACAACTATTTCAGATCTGATGACAATATATACCTCCAGACCAGTGGCACTGCTATGGGCACCCGCATGGCCCCACAATACGCCAACATTTTTATGGCTGACCTGGAACAACGCTTCCTCAGCTCCGTCCACTTACGCCCCTTCTCTACCTACGCTACATCGATGACATCTTCATCATCTGGACCCATGGGAAGGAGACTCTGGAAGAATTTCACCACGATTTCAACAGCTTCCACCCCACCATCAACCTCAGCATGGACCAGTCTACACGGGAGGTCCATTTCCTGGACACAACAGTGCAAATAAGTGATGGTCACATAAACACCACCCTATACCGAAAGCCTACCGACCACTATGCTTACCTGCATGCCTCCAGCTTCCCTCCCGGACACACCACACGATCCATTGTTTACAGCCAAGCACTGAGGTACAACCGCATATGCTCCAACCCCTCAGACAGAGACCTACACCTACAAGATCTTCAACAAGCATTCTGTAAACTACGATAACACAAGGAATTGAGGATACAGATTAACAGAGCCAGACGTGTACCCAGAAGCCTCCTGCTACGGACAAGCCCAAGAAAGAAACCAACAGAACACCACTGGCCATCACCTACAGTCCTCAGCTAAAACCTCTCCAACACATCATTAGTGATCTACAACCCATCCTGGACAACTCTAACTCAGGAACCAATCCATGCAACAAACCTCGGTGCCAACTCTGCCCACATATATGCACCAGCAACACCATCACAGGACCTAACCAGATCAGCCATACTGTCACTGGTTCAGTCTCCTGCACATCTACTAACGTAATATATGCCATCATGTGCCAACAATGCCTCACTGCTATATACATCAGCCTCATATACTGGACAGTCCCTACGTAAAAGAATCAATGGACACAAATCAGATATTAGGAATGACAACATACAAAAACCTGTATGGGAACACTTCAATCTCCCTGGACACACAATTGCAGATCTAAAGGTAGCCATCCTGCAGCAAAAACTTCAGGACCAGACTTCAAAGAGAAACTGCTGAGCTATAGTTCATCTTCAAGTTTTACACAATCAACTCAGGATTAAACAAAGACTGTGAATGGCTAGCTAACTACAAAAGCAGCTTCTCCTCTCTTGGAATTCACACCTCCAGATCAGCTACTAGAAGTGGGCCTCATCCTCCCGATTGGATCCACCTCGTCATCTCCAGCCTGATTCTGGCCTGCATATTTATACCTGCCTCTGGAAATTTCCACTACATGCATCTGACGTGGGTCTTTGCCCACGAAAGCTTATGCTCCAACACTTCGGTTAGTCTATAAGGTGCCACAGGACTCCTCGCCACTTTTGCAGATTCAGACTAACATGGCTACCCCTCTGATACCAGAAAATAATGGTATACAGTAAAAAACAGTCCAAGTATTTATAAAAAAAGGTTTTATAAATAAAAAACTGGTCAAATGCATCTCAATCTACCATATATGAACAATTAAATTGGTAATCAGCTAAAAATCTGTTAATTAATGTAAAGTTGGATAATGTGTAAAGTGAACAGTAGTATTGCTGTATCACTGTATTATTCCTGTATTGTTGTAATATTGCTAATCTACGTCATTTACCATGTGCATAACATTGGTAAACTGTTTAACCATCACAAAGGTTAAAAAAAAAAAAAAAAACAGACAACAAGAACAACAAATGCAAAGTCATTGTAGCCCATTGGTCATTTAGTTCAAAATGATTATAAAACATATCCTATGCATAATATATCTGTGTATGCACTTCCTGTAAGCATATTAAAGTGACATGTTCAATAAGAATGAGATATACCCTAGAGAGTATCAGTTCAGCCATGAAGCTAAAATGTAGTTTTATGTAATGTGCCTCAGTGTACCCTGCCAGCCATTCTTTCTAAAAGCAGAAAGGACCTTTATCTTACCATTGGTAAAGGTGCATCAACCAGATTATTGTTTCTGAAGCTGATTCCAAGGCAGGAATAGATTCTTATGGTTTTTGTTTTAAGTTTTAAAATTAGCATTGTGAAGTAAGTGAAAGGGGATGATGATTGTTTTGTTTAAATTGTAATGTGATGCGCCTGCTTCAATAGTCATATTGTGTCTGTGTAACAAATAAGTCAATTCAGTTTTGTGTGTGAAAATAAGGAATGTGTGTTAGAAAATAAGTGTGAAGGCCATCACTGGACCAGGTGTTCTAGGGAGAAGCCGAGGACACACATAAAAATGCCAGGAGATTGCTGTATACCCCTATCGAGATGCGCATGAAGGGCTGATGGATGACTCTAAGACTAGGTCTACGCTAGACCAGGCAGGTTGGCTTAAGGTACACCAATCAACTACGCAAAATGTGTAACTGGATTCAGCTTACCTTAAGCCGAGCTGCCACAGTATCTATGCTGTGGGAGGCCGATGGGAACACATGCTCCTGTCGATGTCCTTACTTCTTGCAGAATGAGGAGTACAGAACGCTGATGGGGTCTGCCCTCAGCATTCAATTTGGGAGTCTGCACTAGACCTGCTAAATCGAACACTAGAAAATTGACCTCTGGAGGGTCGATCTTCTGGATAAGACAAGCACCTACCAATTGGAACAAGATAGCTGTGAAATACAACTTAAAAAACAAGCGCTCATCAAACAGCAATTGATTACAGCATAGCTGTGCAAAATTTACTAATCCCAATGAAGAAAAACTGCTATAAACCATGGATCTGGTTTGCCATGATTTTTGGGTACATCCTGCCAAGACTGGGTCATTGGTCCAGTCCAATAGAGCCCTACTGCTGCATGATCAATCTGGTTGGCCACCAGAGAGATATGGACCATGGACTGGTAAATATCACATGGATTGGTGGGACGCTCTGTGTGTGTGTGTGTGTGTGTGTGTGTCCATGTAAGCATATGTAACTGTTTTATTGTTGTAAAACACGGCATATTGCCTTTTCTCCAATATAGATTCCATGTGCTTCTTATAAGCATAACATTTTTTATGGAGAATTGTGAAAGGGGGATAGTGAATCCCTTTAACTCTGAATTTTTAATGTCAAGGCAGGACCCAAGAGATGACAGACAGAATACATTAAAAACCAGGCATCGGCAATGAGTTCCTCAGGATATCTTACACTCAAATCTCTCTGGCCTTGAAAGGGATGGGAATTTACCTCCTTTTATGAACGTTAACCAAGGCGGCTTTCACTTTGATTGCCTGATAGCTACTGAACCCTCCAGTTTGGATTTACTTAATCATAGCAGCCTTTCACAGAATGATCTTCTCTAATAACTGGCTCTTCCCATGTGGGAGTGATCATCAGCTGCAAGGCAGCCCTTTGCACTACTGCAGGGTACACCTTCCTCCCTTCCCAGATGGCATGAATTTTGACCACTTCTGATCTCCACACACTTTCTCTTTCACGTCTGAGAAAAGAGCTCATCCTCACATCCCTGTGTAGTCCAACATGGGTCTAGACTGACTCTTGGCCCACGTCCTGAGATGCTGTGGGGTGGCACAAAGGTATATCCAAAAGAGTCATCCCAGTGAAAAAGAAAAGAGTCATCACAGTCCCTTTCTGCTCAGCTCTGGCTACCGGAGTATCAGTACTCATCACCCGAAAAAGTCAGATTAGCAGATGACGTTCCAGCCTGGCTCAGCTCTGTTGGCCAGCATGTTTGGAGAGCAGAGCTAAGGGTCCATCAGCTTCCTGCCACCTTTCTGGCCTTCCCTTGTCTATCTGTTGTGGGGAGGAAGTCATGGCTCAGACTCAGGCTCCGAGTCATGTTCTCCCCTTTCCCCCACACTGTGCTTGAATGTAAGGTCCAAGAAGGCCACAGGAGTGGTTTTCTCCCCGTGTGTGTGTGTGTGTTTTCCCCTTATGCCTCTACATGACTTTGTTAGGGCTGGTCATGAGCTTGTCCATATTGTAGTGATGCGTACATTTATTGTTATTATGCTAGTTCATGGTAAGAGCTAACCATTAAATACCGTTAAATTTTTGACTTAAATGGACTTTAGCTGTGTTACTACATCTCATCACAGTGGTGCACCCGTCACATACTGCCACTTTATTTGAATATTTCTTAACAAATAAGGACTATGTTCTGCCTTCAGCTTTTGAGAAAATTCCCTGTAATTTCAATGAATTCTTCATGAAGAAACCAGTCTTTAGTGTTACAATACTAACTTTTTGTACATGAGGTGTTGTAAATTGTCTGCCTGATAAGTGTCCCTAAACACCCCCTAAATATCTGTAAGTACATGAGATAGCTGTGTTTGAATGTACCTCAGAAATAAGCCACTTAAAACTTCAAATCTCAGTTTCAAAGGCTGCATCTTTGGCTTGGATGTGTCATATTTTGTAGGCATAAGCTCATTTTACATTTTTATGTTTTGAAACTAAAATATATGAAATGTGTCATATTTTTGACCTCCCCTGCATTTTAGTAACATTTTCATTTCCATGTGGTTTGCCTATTCCATAAAGGAACTCTATTTCCTACAACTGCATGTCAAGAAAGAAAAAATCGAAACCTCTGCTATTATTTCCCCTTGTTAGCAAAAAGTGCTCTAAAGAGTAAAGTGAACATACCTAGTGGAAATACATGATTGGCAACAGATAACAACAGACTGAATTAGAGGACTGTGTCCTAGTGTATCATAAAATGAAATAGAAAAAAACATTTAGAAAGAGATAATGGCATGCCACACAATGTGAGAGACCAAAGCATGGCAACTCATTACAAGAACCGACATAAAATCTGGAATAAATACAAGGTCAAGAACAGAATTGTCACTTAGGACCTCAATTTCAGGAAACAAATCATATATGGCCAAGATGTTGTCATGAAAGGTTATATCTTGCCCTTTCACCAGACTTTTATTGTATTTTTGATTGATTGTCTCAAATGCAAGCAACAACAATATAGCACCGGCAAAATTACTGAGCACATATTTAAACTGCATTATAAATAGGTAAGTAAGATGGAGTACAGTGGCTGGACATTTTAACCCATCAGATCATAGCTTTTCAAAGTATGAACTGCTTTTTCTGTACTTAGGGCTTTTATTATTGTAATTTGAGCTCTTTCTTATCACAGAGGACGTATTCCCGTAGGTTATCTCTTCTGTTCTTTTATTCCCATGTTCTTTTTTACTCCTTTGGGTCTAATTTATTGACTTTAATGACAGTTCTGGGTATTCAGAAAGTAGAGATGAGACTTTAGTTATTGGAAATGTCTTCCGTCTACTCTTCTGATTTTGTTGTTTCAGATTCCTAGGACTCACTATATTTCCTGTAATTACAGTAAAACGCCAATTGTCCGGCATCCAGTGGTCTGGCACTCCCGATAGTCCGGCACCAACTGGAACCCGGAAGTTCTCCGGCAGCTGCTTCAAGAAGTTGTTAGTCAATTACACTACCGGCTGGATCCTCAGGTGGCAGGCTTGCAATTTATCTTTCCTCTACTGCCTCTGGCGGCGGCGGGGCGGGCGGGGAGTAGCGGCCGGGAACGGTGTGGCGAGGCGAACCCTCCGCCGTTTTGCAGGAGGCAAAGCCTGCAAGTGGCGGTGGCAGAGAGGCGAGAGGCAGGCAGCTGCTTCAAGTTGTTAGTCAATTGCACTACCGCTGGCTGGATCCGCGGTAGTGTAATTTACTAACAACTTCTTGAAGCAGCTGCCTGCCTCTCGCCCCCTCTCTGCCGCCGCCACTTGCAGGCTTTGCCTCCCTGCAAAATGGCGGAGGGTTCGGCCCTTGCCGCGCTGTTCCGCGCCGAGTCCCCGCCCTCCCACCCCCACCAGAGGCAGTGCGGGTCCCGGCAGACCCGTCACAGCCCTCCACCGGAGTACTTCCTGATAGTCCGACATATCCGATAATCCGGCACCACCTGGGTCCCAAAGGTGCTGGATTATCGGAAGTCTACTGTAAACGGTTTGGGAGAACAGATAATTTTCCAAGGGCTCATCAGATTTTTCAAGATTTCTTTCATTGTTGTTGCCAGTTTTATTTTTCCCCTTTTGTACCCTTAACACTAATTTGCACATTTTCATGTTATATTTTTTCACAAGTGAAAGCTTTTCTTATGAGAATAATAAACAACATCAATAATAAGTAAATCACAGGTTTTGGGGGTCCATTAAAAAACATCTGGTGGTCAGGATTTGGTTCATGGTCTGCCTATTTACTGCCCCTTATTTTTGGTAGTGCTTTGG
>JAFJHL010000135.1:0-28999 GCA_019425775.1 Rafetus swinhoei
GATGCTTCACATATTTCCTTTACTATATGAATGATCTTCATCCTCGCAGCAGGAAAACTGAGGAGGGCAGAAAATGAAAATCTATTCCTTCCAAGGAGAGATACTTTTAAATGAGCTTCAGGGGGTAGTTGAGTTAATCTGTACAGGATAAACTTAAAAAACAACGAATAGTTTGGTAGCACTTTAAAGACTAACAAAACCTTTAAACCTTAAACCTTAAACCTTTCATGGGCACAACCCATTTCTTCAGATAACCAGAGTGTTGGATGTCCAGAACCAAAAATAAGGAAGGAGGCGGGGGAGAGGAAAAAAATGGGAGAGGGAAGAGGCAGTAGGTATATAAATATCAAAGGGAAAGCTAAGCAGTATGTAACTGACAAAAATGATAGTCTAAAAGCACCTAAAGACTGGATAATTAAAAGGAGCAGATAAGAACCATTAGTTAGCAATTAGAGAGGAAAAGTACTAACACCAGATTCTATGCAGACAAAGAACCATTGCTACCTTCATTGTTTGGTTGGTTGATAATGTCCCAGCCATCCAGTATCTCGATTCAGACCACTGTCATGAGAATTAAACTTGTGAATGAATTGTAGTTCCAGCCCTTCCTGTATATTTGGCTTGGAATTGGTCTGTAACAAAACAGCAACTTGAAGATCTCTTAGGGTATGTCTAGAGTACATGGCTCTGTCGATGGAGCCATGTAGATGAGTTTACTAGACATAGGAAAATGAAGCGGCAATTTAAATAATCGCTGCTTCATTTACATCCAAATGGCTGCCGCACTGTGCCAATCAGCTGTTTGGCGGCACAGCGGGGCAGTCTGGACACGCCACGGTTGACAAGGGAAGCCTTTGTCGACTGCTCCAGTATGCCTCGTGAAATGAGGTTTACCGGAGCAGTCGACAAAGGCTTCCCTTGTCGACCGCAGCACGTCCAGACTGCCCTGCTGTGCCGCCAAACAGCTGATCAGCACAGCGCGGCGGCCATTTTGATGTAAATGAAGCAGCAATTATTTAAATTGCAGCTTCATTTTCCTATGTCTAGTAAACTCATCTACATGGCTCCGTCGACGGAGCCATGTAGTCTAGACATACCCTTAATGAGTGACCAGGCAGATTAAAGTGTTCACTAACAGGTTTCTGTATGTTCCCTTTATGAGTATCTGATTTGTGTCCATTGATTCTTTCCCATAGGGACTGTCCTGTTTGTCCAATATATATTGCAGTGGGGCATTGCTGGCATTTGATGGCATAGATCACATTACTGGATGTGCAGTTAAATGAGCCCATGATTTGGTGACATATGTGGTTGGCTCCAGTGACGAATTTGCTTGTATGGATATGTGGGCAGAGGTGGCACTTGGGCTGATTGCAGGGCTGGGTTCCTGGATGCTTATGATGTAGCTGTGTAGCACAGTTACTGGAAAGAATTTGTTTCAGGTTGGAGGGTTGTCTGTAAGCAAGAATAGGCCTTTCCCCAAGGTCTCTGAGAGTGAGGGATCGTTTTCCAAGATAGGTTGTAGATTGTGGATAATGTGTTGGAGGGGTTTAAGTTGCGGACTGTAGGTAATGACAAGTGGAATTCTGTTGTTTTCTCTTTTGGGTCTGTCTTAGAATCATAGAATCATAGAGCTGGAAGAGACTTCAGCAGGTCATCAAGTCCAGCCCCCTGCCCAAGGCAGGACCAATCCCAACTAAATCATCCCAGCCAGAGCTTTGTCAAGGCGAGACTGAAAAACCTCTAGGGATGGAGATTCCATCACCTCCCTAGGAAACCCATTCCAGTGCTTCACCACCCTCCTAGTGAAATAGTTTTTCCTAATATCCAACCTAGACCTCCCCCACTGTAACTTGAGACCATTACTCCTTGTTCTGCAATCCATCACTACTGTGAACAGCCTTTCTCCATCCTCTTTGGAACCTCCCTTCAGGAAGTTGAAGGCTGCTATCAAATCCCCCTCACTCTTCTCTTCTGCAGACTAAACAAACCCAAATCCTCAGTCTCTACTCATAGGTCATGTGCTCTAGCTCTCTAATCATTTTGGTCATCCTCTGCTGGACCCTCTTGAACGCTCCACATCCTTTCTCTAGTAGGGGGCCCAGAACTGGACACAATATTCCAGATGTGGCCTCACCAGAGCTGAATAAAGGGAATAATCACTTCTCTAGATCTGCTGTCAGTGCTTCTCCTAATACACCCTAATATGCCATTAGCCTTCTACAGGAGCACACTGTTGACTCCTATCCAGCTTCTCATCCACTGTAATCCCTAGGTCCTCTTCTGCAGAACTGCTACTTAGCCAGTCAGTCCCCAGCCTGTAACAATGCTTGGGATTCTTCTTGAAGTAGTTCGTGTCTGGGGTACTTTTTGGCCCTGTCAATTTGTTTTTGCACTTCTCCAGATGGTTATTTCAGTCTTAGGAATGCTCTATATAGATCCTGTAGGTGTTTGTCTCTGTTTCTGAGATCGGAGCAAATCTAGTTATATCTTAGAGCTTGGCTGTATACAATGGATTGAGAAATGTGTCTGGGATGGAAGCTGGAGGCATGAAGGTAAGTAGCGCTCGGTGGGTTTCCAGTATAGGTGGTGGAAATTTGTCCATCATTTAATTGTACTGTAGTGTCAAGGAAGTGGATTTCTTGTGGACTGGTCCAGGCTGAGGTTGATGGTGGCGTGGAAGTTGTTGAATTCCTTGTGAAATTCTTCAAAAGTCTCTTTTCTGTGGGTACATATGATGAAGATGTCATTGATGTAGCATAAGTAGAGTAAGGATGTTAGGGAAAGAGAGCTGGGGAAATGTTGTTCAAGGTCAGCCATTGAGATGTTGGCATATTGTGGTGCCATGCGGGTGCCCTGACTTGAAGGTACAAATTGTCTCCGAATCGGAAGAGCATTATCAAGCTGTTGAATAAAGCACTTTCCTATTATTTGTGGCAGGTTGCATTGATGGCTTAAAAGAATAAACCCTATTGGTTCGATTATGAACCACTTGTGGGAGTTACTCACACAAGTAGTCCCACTGGAATCTTATAACTGTTCACTAATATAAACAAGTAAGTCACCAAGAGTTGCTAATACATATAATACAGTTTTAGTGCTTTGGCCCACTACTTCACAATTTTGTAGTGTATTTTATTATTATACATAGAGTAATAATTTTGCAATTCTCTGTTTTAATTTGATCTGAGTTATGTATCTCACTTATGGTGCAGATGAACAAAAATAACTTTTAAAAATATATAAATACTGAAATAATTTTTTATTTAATAAATTATAGTGACTGTCTTTGTTTTGGAAGTTGTGAACACTTTCTCCTAATTGGTTTAGGGCCATATTCTGTTCTCAGATCATGTGCATAGCTCTTGTTAAGATTAGTGAGAACTGCATACATGCATTTGAGTGCAGAATTGGCCATAAACCAAAAACCTATGAGGATAACTGACTTCTATGAGGATAATTGACCAGAAAACAATTGGCCATGAGAATGACACATTTATGCACATTTGATCATTTAGGTGCGTCTATACTGCAGGGCTTAACTTTCGAAATAAGCTACACAAATTGAGCTACGTCAATTGCATAGCTTAGTTCAAAATAGTTTATTTCAAAATGGGGAGCATCTACACAGCACTTATTTCAAAATAGATCACGCTTCCTCCAACTTTCCTTACTCCTTGTACAATGAGGGTTACAGGAGTCGGAGTAAGAAGTCCTCCAGCTTGACAGTATTTTGACATTATTTTGAAATAACTGCCTGCTGTGTAGACGTGGACTAAGTTATTTCAGAATAGCGCTAGTTATTTTGAAATTGTGTTGCAGTGTAGACATACCCTTACTGTCTCTCTTAAGGTAAAGTATTGCAATATTTATACATATTGTGACAGAGCAGGTGGGATAGAGCAGGTTAAAGGGCTTGGTGGACGGGAAGAGAGCCTATTGGAGTCCGGGGAGGTGGGCGGGCGTTAGCCCGTCCACATCTAAAGGACCTCCCAGCCTATGGGGAGGGTCCACTGAGCCCAGGAAACCAAGTAATTACTTGGGACAAATAAAAGGAAAAACAAGGACAGGTGTGAGGTCAAGAGGCTAAAACAAGGGAACCGGATGGGGACACCGAGCAGAGAACCCGGACAGCGCCCACTGCCTCTCGAAGGTCTCGAGAGAGCCAGCGGACCGCCCAGTGGAACTCTGCCCGGATCGTGAGCGGATGCAGGAGCGGAAATAGGCCCCACAGTCGCAGGCCCCTCCCGGCCAACCTCTGCTCCTGGTCTTATAAATTACCATCTTGGCGATAGCCAGGAGGAGGTTGACCAGGAGGTCCCGCGACTTTGTGGGGCCTCGGATGGGTGCATAAATTAACAAGTGGGAAAAGTGCAGCCAGAACCTTAACAGAAGATTCTGGAGGAGCCGAAGAGGGGTTGTAACCTGGCGCACTCAATGTAGATGTGCGCCAGGTCTCCTCACGCCACAGAAGAGGCACGTGTCGGGGTGGGGGTGAACCGCGCCAAGTACACGCCCGTGCTCACAGCTCCGTGCAGGATTCTCCAGCAGATGTCCCGGTGGGCCGTGGAACCAAGGTCGAATAGAGGCTGGCCCACGGGGCTCCCCACCCTCCATTGGTGGTAGGAGGTCCCGCCACTTGGTGTCTGGGCGGGACACAAGGGTGGGGAAGTGGGCGTGTGAAGCACGGCGTGTACAGGTGACTCTTTGGCGCGGTTCGGAAGGGGATCGGCTGCAGCGTGCAGCCGGCTCGGGTGGCGAGGAGGCGGTCGGGAGGTACAGCGGGGCTTAGGGCCGGCGGATAGATCGGGCGGGCCGGGGTGAGGCGGGCGGGGTTCACCTCTCGCAGGACCTTGAGTAAACCCGGCGGTGGGCGGCAAGCGTCCTTCACCTCCTGAAGCAGCGCCGGGAGTGCGTGGGGTGGAGAGCCCCATGCGCTGGGGCGGCGCCGCGAGATCCACCCAGTCTCCCGGTCGTAGTCAGGAGATCTCCGATCCTTGTGACTTCTGCCAGGACCAGCCTCTGGCGCACCGAGGACTCCGCCGCCTGCACACGTAGATGGGGATTGTGTAGCAGGGCTCCGCGAGAGGTCTGCCCCCACGGTGGCTCCCAAGGGCCTGGTCGCCTCTAGTAGCTTCCAGGCCCGGAGGAGGTCCTGGTAGAAGGCGGCAGCTCGGAGAGGTCTCGCGGAAGACCTCTCAAATAAAGGAGCTGCCGGTCATATCGGAGCCCTCGGAAGCGGCGAAGGAAAGTGTGCGCCAGCGTGCTCCACGCCGGACTACCTGCATCAAATAGGAGCCTCTGCAGGGCCTGGAGGCGGAGGACACGAACCGCGTGCAAACACGTCAGGCCCTGCCCTCCCTCCTCCAGGGAAGATGGAGAACCCCTGCAGAGACCCAATGCAGTCCTGGCCAGAAGAACCGCAGTAGCAGCTGCTGGATCTGATCCAGGAAACCCGGGGCGGGACCAGGGTGCTGAGACGGTGCCAGAGCATGGACAGGACTAGTTGGTTAAGCACCAGTACCCTCCCACGCAGGGAGAGGCACCGGAGCAGTCCGTCCATCTCCGCGCAATCGCTCAGCCACCCTGGACTCTAAACCTTGCCAGTTCTCCGGCGAAGAGGATGCGTGGCAGAGCGCCGAGATAGAGCAGCGGACCCGCGCTCCACCTGATGGCCTGAAGCGCGGGCGGGAGAGCTCGCCTGCCACCCGGCCCCTACCACCAGGCCAGAGCTCTTGACCCAGTTGACCGGGCGGAGGCGCCGAGTAGCAACAGCGAGCCTCCACCCGCTCCAGGTCTCCGGGTCCTGGACCACGAGGAGCACGTCGTCGGCGTCGCCCGACAGGACCAGCCGCATCTCCGGCTCACGGGCACCAACCCCGTCAACCTCTTGCGAAGAAGGCGGAGGAAGGGCTCGATGGCCAGAGTATACAGCTGGCCCGACAGCGGGCAGCCTTGGCGTACTCCGCCCGAAGCTGACCGGTGCGGTCAGGGTCAGTTGAGCTTGACCAAACACTCCGCGAGCGTACAGCACCTGGAGAAAGCCCACAAAGCGGGGCCCGAAGCGAAGGCCGCAGAGTGCCCAGGAGATACCGTGGTCCATCCGGTCGAGCGCCTTCTCCTGATCCAAGGACAGGAGGCGAGCGACAGACCGTCCTACACCTAGCTCTAGGAGATCCCGGACCAAGTAAAGGTTGTCGAAGATGAGTACGGCCGGGATGGTGTAGGTCTGGTCTGGATGGACCACGTCCGCCAGCACGGACTTGAGTCTCAGGAGATGGCTTTAGCGCGATTTTATAGTCCGTGCTGAGGGAGGCGAGGCGGGCGCCAATTCCTCAGATCGCGGAGGTCCCCTTCTTGGGCAGCAAGGCAAGCACGGCTCGTCTGCCGCGATAAAGGAGGACCCGCTCTCCAGGGACTCGGCCCAGGCGCTAGCAAGGTCGGGCCGAGGGCGTCCCAGAACGGTAGAACTCCACGGTCAGCCCGTCCATGCCGGGATTTATTGGTGGGCATGAGGCGGAGGGCTTCGAGAACTTCGGCCAGGGAGAGAGGCAGCTCTAGCCGGTCGGTCGCCGCTGACCGTCGGGAGTTCGTTCCAGAGAACCCTGCGGGCGTCGGCGTCGGTCGGATCCGGGAGAGAGAGGCGTAGAAAGCGCGAGCCTCTCGCGCATCTCCACGGATCCGTGAGGGTGCCGTCCTCCGCCAGAAGGCAGGCGATGTGCCTTTTAGCCCCCTCTTTTCTCCAGGGCATAGAAGAAGCGGGAGCCTCGATCCATCTCGAAGGAGATGGATCACGAGAAACGAACAAAGGCACCCGGGCTCGAAGGTCCTCGAGGCCGGAGTTCTTCCGCTTCTCGATGCGCTCGCGGGGCGGATCCTCAGGGCTTGTGGCCAGCCGCCTCTCTAGCTCTAAAACCTCCCGTTCCAACTGCTCCATCGCGCATCCCTCCGCGGCTGGCCCGGGTGTAGTCCCGGCAGAAGAGCGCGTCGCACCTTCCCCACATCCCACCACCGCCCGTGCGAGAAAGCGCACCGCCACCAGCGCCAGGCCAGCCAGAACTCCGGAAGGGCGCTCGAAGCCCCGTCCTCCAGCAGGCTGTTATTGAAATGCCAGTAGGCGGCCCGGCCTCTCCGAAGAGAGGCCTTCACGGCCACTAAATGGTGGTCGAGAATGGGGCGGCCGGATGCTGGAGGAGTGGGCCCGTGAGATGATGGCGAGACAGATAAATGCGGTCCAACCGGGAGTGGAAAGACCGGCGACCCACCACCTGGGCGTAGGTAAATACCGTTTCCTCGCCCAGGTGGAGTCACGCCAGGCGTCCACCAGGGAGTGGTCTATTATCTCCTGAGGGCGTCCGCGGCGGCGGGCACTTCTCGGGCCCGTGCGGTCCCGGTCCTCGAGGTGCAATTGAAGTCCCGCCCAGAACCAGGCACTCGCCGGGATCCAAAGAGCGAGGAAGGCAGGCGCCCGCTGATAGAAGCGAAGCCTCTCCGAGGCGGACGGCAGGCGTAGATGTTGACAAGATTTAGCGTCAGCCCCTCTATCGAACCGGAGATGCAGCAGGCGACCCTGCACGACCTCGGCGATTCCCAGCACCTCGGGCTGCAGGTTCGGAGAACAGGGTAGCCACCCGGCCAGCGGGCGACAGGTGGCTGAAATAAACCCTGTCCCCACTCCAGCCGCCAGCTAGCCTCGGCTTCGGGCTGCGTGGGTCTCCTGGAGAATACGACAGAGTACCTCCCCTTCCGAAGGAAGGAGAGTACCTCACACCTACGGAAACCCGACCCGCAGCCCGGGTGTTTAGAGTGGTAAAGATGGCGGCGGCATCGAGAGGGCTGGGGAAGATTCTTGCGGCAGGAGTGCCAACGACCCCATTGGGCCTCGCAGCAAACCGTGCCCGTGCCCAAGCGAGCAGGCGTCGCGGAAGCTCTGGACCAGCTGGTAAGCCGTGGCCTCCGCCGCCCGGTCCTTTACCCTCCCAAGAGGCCCTTACTATTGTAGGATTAGATGAAAATCTCCCCAGCGCTGAAGGCGAGGCGACCTTGTTCTTGGAGCCACGGATGTCTTCCAGAAAGCACGCATCTCGCCCTTCAGCGCATCTGAGTCAGGACCTCAGGCCCACGAATGCCTTGGGGCCCGACCCTCCCTGAGCCCGTGACCCATCGACACCGGGATGCGGGCGTCCGAGGTTCCTGCTGGGAGGACAGTGGCGGAGGGAGACCGGCCTCAGATGTGCTGGGAGCAGGAGAAACGAAAACCGCCTCCCGGGGGCCAGCGTCTGGAGGAAGCGTGGCAACCCCAGGGGCGGCAGTAACAGAGTAAGGGGAGGAAAAGAGTTCAGGCAGGGGATCAGGAAAGGAGGAGACGAGGAAGGGGAGTAGGGAAGAAGAGGTGAAGGATTGGGGAAAAGACAAGGACGGGGAGGAGGAAGAGAGGCGGGAAGCTCAGTTGGGAGGGTTGGAACAGGGAGCAGGAGAAGGAGGAGAGCAAGAAGCCTCAGCGGAGGAGGCATCGGGGCCAGTGCCGCCTCGCAGCAGAGAATCGGTGGCAGCGGTAGGGGTAAGTAATACTCTCCCCAGTGCTGGGCTCCAGTGCCACAGAGAGTGCAGCACCAGAGGCCTCAGCACCGGGGTGGCGGTTGTTAGCAGGAGCTCCCTTCCGCTGAGAGCCTCAAGGGTTTCGGCGGCGCGGCAGCGCTGCCGATGGCCGGGCAGATGGTCGCGCCCTGGGGCAACTCAGAGGCAGGGAGAAGGGATAGCAGCGAGTCGGAAGGGGAAGGAGAGGTCGGTTGTTGTCCCTCCAGGACCTGATGATCCCCCTCTGAGGCAGCCGGGGTTAGCCCCAAAGCCTCCACCTCCTGAGAGAGGAAGGCGAGCCCGCCGCCCGCCACCAGATGGTCATCTTTGTCGGTGGCGAGGTCAGCGGCCGCCCCTCAAGCGGAGGTGGGAACAGTGGGAGCATCTTCCATGGCGCCCCCTCCTGCAGGGACCCGGGAGGAGGTGTTCACCTCTCCCGCAACCGCGCGGTCACCTCAATCGCTTTGTGGTGCTGTGAATCGTTCGAGGATTCAGAGGTGGGGCGGTTCCAGCGTCCATCCCCATAGGTGCAGGAGGTTATCCTCCTCCTGAGTGGGCGGGGTGGAATGCCGAGTGCGCTTTCGGCGCCTCCCCATCGCATAGCTCCCATCCCTCGGAGGAAGAGGGCTGGGCCTGAATGGAGGAAGAGCCAGGGGACAAGGCGGTGGTGGGAGGGCAAGGGTAGATGAGGGCTGGGCAGCAGGGAAAGGATGCCTCCCCTGAGGTAGGTCCTGCCCGAGTCCCGTCACTGACCCGCCGCCCTCTCCTCCGCGGGCCCGGCCTTGCCGCTTTGGCGGTGGCAGCAACAGCACCCGCGCTCGTCTGGGCCCTGAGAACCCAGCGGGATTGGCAGCCAGTCACGCGGTCGGAGGAAGGCGACCCAGGGTCCGGACCGTCAGGGCCACCGGCGATGGTAGGGCGGTGCCCTCCCGAGCGTCGGGGTCCCGGGTGCCTCTCAAACCGGGCCAGGGGACAGTCCCGCCGGACGTGCCCGTCGCCCGACAGAGAAAACACCGGGCCTCCCCATGGTGTAGTACACGGTACGGGCCTTGATGGGGCACCAGAAATGACCCTTGAGGGCTTCTCCGCCCGTCCGCCCGGCAGTAGTTGGATTTGTACCTGCGGCGAAAGGAAAGGGCGTGGCGGAGGGTAGGATCTTTGCAGCCCAGAGGAAGGGGACTCAGGACTGACAGAGGCCTCCCCAGGGTGGAGAGGAAAGGCAGTAGAGGCGGCATTGGGGAGGAAGGGAGGAGCGGAGGACAAAAACCACCCCCAGGTCCTCCAAAGGCTCGAGGCGTGGACTCCCCACCGCCAAACCCCTTTCCACCGCCTCCTGGGCGGCGGCCTCGGACGCCAGGAAGAATACTACCCTCCCGAACATCCTAGAGGCCGCCACCACGGCCGCGGGTCCCCTGCAGCGTGCCAGCGCCGCGCGTGGGTCTCCACGTGGGGCGAGGCCGCCACCAGGAAGACAACGGACCCCGTGCCTCCTGGTCAAGGTGGGAAAGGGCCGCGGCCGCCGAGGATGGTATTCGGGAGGCGGCTTGGGAGGCGGCAGGTGGGGGTGGCGGCTACCTGGGCGTCGCCCTGGGGCCGGGACACCGTTGCCCCCAGAGCTGGTGGAAGGAACAGGAGGCGGGAAGGAGGGGCGCGGCCAGCAGATGGGTCGCGGCCGGGAGTGAGCCCTCGCCTCAGGAGGTTTTGCCTTCCGGGGGCTCTTGCCCTTCTTGGTCCCCGGCCCTTCCTACCCTTCAGGAAGTTCTTTAGAGGTGTCGGGAGCGCGCGGCAGAAGCGGTCGAGGCCCGGTGTCCCCGTCCATGTCCGCTCCTTTGCCGTAGTGACGGGGCCCGGCAGCCTCAGAGGGTTGTTGTTTTTAGGGGTGGGCGGGGAGGGTCTGGCAGGGTGTCGCTGGACAACCCCTCCATTGTGGTTGTAGGTGGGAAGGAAAGACAGACAGACAGACAGACAAACAAACAAACAAACAATTAGGGGAGGACCAAAAACCACCAGGGAGGAACAAAGAGGGAGAGGGAGGAGGAAGGAGGTTCACGCTCCCCACTAGGCTGGAAGTGGGGTGGAGAGGTGACAGTTCAGACAGGGAAAAGGGGAAGGAGTAAGGAATACAGCTCCCAGCACAGGACGATAAGGCGGCTCCTCCGGCTGCACTGGGAATGTGAGAGGGTCAATTATTGAAAGACACGTGGGAAGTGAAACGGTGTTTGGGGAGGGTAACTAAAGAAGAATGGAAAGGCTCAGGCACCAAACGAGATGACAGAGGGAGCATGGGCACATGGGTAGAGGAGAGGGAATGCAGGCTGTGAGGAGGGGCCTGCTCAAGAAAGCAGGGGGCAGCAAGACACTGCGGGGAGGAAACTAGTGTGCCCACGGCGCCTGAGTGGCAGGCTCACTGCACCTGCTGCAGGACCCACCAGAGCAAGGGAGGCGGGGAGGCGAGCAGTGGGGCCAAGGATGGAGATGGCCCCTACAGCACCTGGGGCTGGAGAGGAGTAGCAACAGCAGCAGCAGAAATGCAGGGAGACAGCAGGGAGCAGACGGAACCACCCCCAGCACCCCACAAAAGCTGTGCCAGCTGTCACCTAGGGGCCCAGATGGCAAGAGGCCCCTTACAAACACTCACCCACCCCACAAACTTGTGGAGGAAGGAAAAAAACCCAGGAGCAGCTATAAAGCAGCCCCCTTACCTCTTCCACTCCAGAGGAGCAGCAGCTGCAGGACGGTGAAGTCAGGCCTGCAGCAATGAAGAAAGGGCCAGGCAGTCCCAAAAGATGGAAAATGGGGTCCGCTCCCCCACCAGGATGAGGGCAGCAAGGCCCCTGTCCACCCCACACCCCCAGCAGCTCCTGCAGCCAGCTGAGGGTGGGGGTGAGAAAAACTGCCTGCAAACAGAGCAGGCAGAGAGAAAAAGGGACCTGGCCCAGAATGTAGCCAGGGCCTGCCTGCCACAACCCAGTAGTTCCCCACCCCTCCCAAAGAGGAGGAGGGAGGTGCAGGAGGAAAAAGCAGAACAAGCCCAAACCAACAGCCTTCCGTGGTCAGTGGAAGTGTTTCCTCTCTCCGCCTCGAACTATTTGGTGTCCAGGAGGTGGGCGGGCGTAAGCCGCCCACATCTGAGACCTCCCAGCCTACGGGAGGGTCCACAGAACCCAGAAGAACCAACTAATTACTGGGGACAAATAATGAAAAAACAGGTACAGGTGTGAGGTCAAAGGGTTAAAACGAGGAGCCGGATGGGGATACCGAGCAGAGAACCCGGACAGCGCCCACTGCCCCTCGAAGCGTCTCGAGAGAGCCAGCGGCGCTGCCCAGTGGAACTCTGCCCGGATCGTGAGCGGATGCAGGAGCGGAAATAGGCCCCACAGTCGCAGGCCCCTCCCCAGCCAACCTCTGCTCCTGGTCTTATAAATTACCATCTTGGCGTAGCCAGGAGGAGGTTGACCAGGAGGTCCCAGCGACTTTGTGGGGCCTCGGATGGGGTGTGCATAAATTAACAAGTGGGGAAAAGTGCAGCCAGAACCTCACAGGAGGTTCTGGAGGAGCGAAGAGGGGTTGTAACCTGGCGCACTCGATGTAGATGTGCGCCAGGGTCTCCCTCACGCCACAGAAGAGGCACGTGTCGGGGTGGGGTGAACCGCGCCAAGTACACGCCCGTGCTCACAGCTCCGTGCAGGATTCTCCAGCAGATGTCCCGGTGGGCCGTGGAACCAAGGTCGAATAGAGGCTGGCCCACGGGTTCCCCACCCTCCATTGGTGGTAGGAGGTCCCGCCACTTGTTGTCTGGGCGGGACACGAGGGTGGGAAGTGGGCGTGTGAAGCACGGCGTGTACAGGTGACTCTTTGGCGCGGTTCGGAAGGGACCGGCTGCAGCGTGCAGCCGGCTCGGGTGGCGAGGGAGGCGGTCGGGAGAGTGCGGGGCTTAGGGCCGGCGGATGGTCGGGCGGGCCGGGGTGAGGCGGCGGGGTTCACCCTCTCGCAGGACCTTGTCGAGGTAAACCCGAGCGGTGGGCGGCAAGCGTCCTTCACCTCCTGAAGCACGCGCCGGGAGTATCGTGGGGTGGAGAGCCCCATGCGCTGGGCGGCGCGCGAGATCCACCCAGTCTCCCGGTCGTAGTCAGGAGATCTCCGATCCTTGTGACTTCTGCCAGGACCAGCCTCTGGCGCACCGAGGACTCCGCCGCCTGCACGTAGATGGGGATTGTGTAGCAGGGGCTCCGCGAGAGTCTGCCCCCGGTGGCTCCCAAGGGCCTGGTCGCCTCTAGCAGCTTCCAGGCCCGGAGGAGGTCCTGGTAGAAGGCCGGCAGCTCGGAGAGGTCTCGCGGAAGACCTCTCAAATAAAGGAGCTGCCGGTCATATCGGAGCCCTCGGAGCGGCGAAGGAAAGTGTGCGCCAGCGTGCTCCACGCCGGACTACCTGCATCAAATAGGAGCCTCTGCAGGGCCTGGAGGCGGAGGACCACGAACCAGCGTGTAAACCGTCAGGCCCTGCCCTCCCTCCTCCAGGGAAGATGGAGAACCCCTGCAGAGACCCAATGCAGTCCTGGCCAGAAGAACCGCAGTAGCAGCTGCTGGATCTGATCCAGGAAACCGAGGCGGGACCAGGGTGCTGAGGCGGTGCCAGAGCATGGACAGGACTAGTTGGTTAAGCACCAGTACCCTCCCACGCAGGGAGAGGCACCGGCAGTCCCGTCCATCTCCGCAATCGCTCAGCCACCCTGGACTCTAAACCTTGCCAGTTCTCCGGCGAAGAGGATGCGTGGCAGAGAGCGCCGAGATAGAGCAGCGGACCCGCGCTCCACCTGATGGCCTGAAGCGCGGGCGGGGAGAGCTCGCCTGCCACCCGGCCCCTACCACCAGGCCAGAGCTCTTGACCCAGTTGGACCCGGGCGGAGAGGGCGCGAGTAGACAACAGCAGGCCTCCACCGCTCCAGGTCTCCCGGGTCCTGGACCACGAGGAGCACGTCGTCGGCGTCGCCGACAGGACCAGCCGCATCTCCGGCTCACGGGCACCAACCCGTCAACCTCTTGCGAAGAAGGCGGAGGAAGGGCTCGATGGCCAGAGTATACAGCTGGCCCGACAGCGGGCAGCCTTGGCGTACTCCGCCCGAAGCTGACCGGTGCGGTCAGGGTCCAGTTGAGCTTGACCAAACACTCCGCGAGCGTACAGCACCTGGAGAAAGCCCACAAAGCGGGGCCCGAAGCCGAAGGCCCGCAGAGTGCCCAGGAGATACCCGTGGTCCATCCTGTCCGCCTTCTCCTGATCCAAGGACAGGAGGCGAGCGACAGACCGTCCCTACACCCTAGCTCTAGGAGATCCCGGACCAAGTAAAGGTTGTCGAAGATGAGTGCGGCCGGGGATGGTGTAGGTCTGGTCTGGATGGACCACGTCCGCCAGCACGGACTTGAGTCTCAGGAGATGGCTTTAGCAGCGATTTTATAGTCCGTGCTGAGGAGGCGAGGCGGGGCGCCAATTCCTCAGATCGCGGAGGTCCCCCTTCTTGGGCAGCAAGGCGACGCGGCTCGTCTGCCGCGATAAAGGAGGACCCGCTCTCAGGGACTCGGCCCAGGCGCTGAGTCGGGCGAGGCGTCCCAGAACTGCGGTAGAACTCCACGGTCAGCCCGTCCATGCCGGGGATTTATTGGTGGGCATGAGGCGGAGGGCTTCGAGAACTTCGGCCAGGGAGAGAGGCAGCTCTAGCGGTCGGTCGCCCGCGCTGACCGTCGGGAGTTCGTTCCAGAGAACCCTGCGGCGTCGGCGTCGGTCGGATCCGGGGAGAAGAGAGGCGTGAAAGCGCGAGCCCTCTCGCGCATCTCCACGGATCCGTGAGGGTGCCGTCCTCCGCCAGAAGGCAGGCGATGTGCCTTTTAGCCCCCTCTTTTCTCCAGGGCATAGAAGAAGCGGGAGCCTCGATCCATCTCCGAAGGAGATGGATCGAGAACGAACAAAAGGCACCCGGGCTCGAAGGTCCTCGAGGCGGAGTTCTTCCCTTCTCGATGCGCTCCGCGGAGGCGGATCCTCAGGGCTTGTGGCCAGCCGCCTCTCTAGCTCTAAAACCTCCCGTTCCAACTGCTCCATCGCGCATCCCTCCGCGGCTGGCCCCGGGTGTAGTCCCGGCAGAAGAGCAGCGTCGCGCACCTTCCCCACATCCCACCACCGCCCGTGCGAGAAAGCGCACCGCCACCAGCGCCAGGCCAGCCAGAACTCCCGGAAGGGCGCTCAGCCCGTCCTCCAGCAGGCTGTTATTGAAATGCCAGTAGGCGGCCCGGCCTCTCTGAAGAAAGAGAGGCCTTCACGGCCACTAAATGGTGGTCGAGAATGGGGCGGCGGATGCTGGAGGAGTGGGCCCGTGAGATGATGGCGAGACAGATAAATGCGGTCCAAGTGGAAAGACCGGCGACCCACCACCTGGGCGTAGGTAAATGCCGTTTCCTCGCCCAGGTGGAGGTCACGCCAGGCGTCCACCAGGGAGTGGTGGTCTATTATCTCCTGAGGGCGTCGCGGCGGCGGGCGCGTCTCGGGCCCGTGCGGTCCCGGTCCTCGAGTGCAATTGAAGTCCGCCCAGAACCAGGCACTCGCCGGGATCAAGAGCCGAGGAAGGCAGGCGCCGCTGATAGAAGCGAAGCCTCTCCGAGGCGGACGGCAGGCGTAGATGTTGACAAGATTTAGCGTCAGCCCCTCTATCGAACCGGAGATGCAGCAGGCGACCCTGCACGACCTCGGCGATTCCCAGCACCTCGGGCTGCAGGTTCGGGAGAACAGGGTAGCCACCCGGCAGCGGGCGACAGGTGGCTGAAATAAACCCTGTCCCCACTCCAGCCGCCAGCTAGCCTCGGCTTCGGGCTGCGTGGGTCTCCTGGAGGAATACGACAGAGTACCTCCCCTTCCGAAGGAAGGAGAGTACCTCACACCTCGGAAACCCGACCCGCGGCCCGGGTGTTTAGAGTGGTAAAGATGGCGGCGGCATCGAGAGGGCTGGGAAGATTCTTGCCGGCAGGAGTGCGACCCCATTGGGCCTCGCAGCAAACCGTGCCCGTGCCCAAAGCGAGCAGGCGTCGCGGAAGCTCACGGACCAGCTGGTAAGCCGTGGCCTCCGCCGCCCGGTCCTTTACCCTCCCCAAGAGGCCCTTACTATTTGTAGGATTAGATGAAAATCTCCCCAGCGCTGAAGGCGAGGCGACCTTGTTCTTGGAGCCACGGATGTCTTCAAGAAAGCACGCATCTCGCCCTTCAGCGCATCTGAGTCAGGACCTCAGGCCCACAGATGCCTTGGGGCCCGACCCCTCCTGAGCCCGTGACCCATCGACACCGGGATGCGGGCGTCCGAGGTTCCTGCTGGGAGGACAGTGGCGGAGGAGACCGGTCCCAGATGTGCTGGGAGCAGGAGAAGCGAAAACCGCCTCCCGGGGGCCAGCGTCTGGAGAAGCGTGGCAACCCAGGGGCGGCAGTAACAGAGTAAGGGGAGGAAAAAGAGTTCAGGCAGGGGATCAGGAAAGGAGGAGACGAGGAAGGGAGTAGGGAAGAAGAGGTGAAGGATTGGGGAAAAGACAAGGACGGGGGAGGAGGAAGAGGCGGGAAGCTCAGTTGGGAGGGTTGGAACAGGGAGCAGGAGAAGGAGGAGAGCAAGAAGCCTCAGCGGAGGAGGCATCGGGATGCGGTGCCGCCTCGCAGGAGCAGAGAATCGGTGGCAGCGGTAGGGGTAGTAATACTCTCCCCAGTGCTGGGCTCCAGTGCCACAGAGTGCAGCACCAGAGGCCTCAGCACCGGGGTGGCGGTTGTTAGCAGGAGCTCCCTTCCGCTGAGAGCCTCAAGGGTTTCGGCGGCGCGGCAGCGCTGCCGATGGCCGGGCAGATGGTCGCGCCCTGGGGCAACTCAGAGGCAGGGAGAAGGGATAGCAGCGAGTCGGAAGGGAAGGAGAGGTCGGTTGTTGTCCCTCCAGGACCTGATGATCCCCCTCTGAGGCAGCCGGGGTTAGCCCCAAAGCCTCCACCTCCTGAGAGAGGAAGGCGAGCCCGCCGCCCGCCACCAGATGGTCATCTTTGTCGGTGGCGAGGTCAGCGGCCCGCCCCTCAGCGGAGGTGGGAACAGTGGGAGCATCTTCCATGGGCGCCCCCTCCTGCAGGGACCCGGGAGGAGGTGTTCACCTCTCCCGCAACCGCCGCGGTCACCTCAATCGCTTTGTGGTGCTGTGAATCGTTCGAGGATTCAGAGGTGGGGCGGTTCCAGCGTCCATCCCCATAGGTGCAGGAGGTTATCCTCCTCCTGAGTGGGCGGGGTGGAATGCCGAGGCGCTTTCGGCGCCTCCCCATGTAGCTCCCATCCCTCGGAGGAAGAGGGCTGGGCCTGAATGGAGGAAGAGCCAGGGGACAAGAGGCGGTGGTGGGAGGGCAAGGGTAGATGAGGGCTGGGCAGCAGGGAAAGGATGCCTCCCCTGAGGTAGGTCCTGCCCGAGTCCCGTCACTGACCCGCCGCCCTCTCCTCCGCGGGCCCGGCCTTGCCGCTTTGGCGGTGGCAGCAACAGCACCCGCTGCGCTCGTCTGGGCCCTGAGAACCCGGCGGGATTGGCGGCAGTCACGGTCGGAGGAGGCGACCCAGAGTCGGACCGTCAGGGCCACGGCGATGGTAGGGCGGTGCCCTCCCGGCGTCGGGGTCGGGTGCCTCTCCAAACCGGGCCAGGGGACAGTCCCGGACGTGCCCGTCGCCCGACAGAGAAAACACCGGGCCTCCCCATGGTGTAGTACACCGGTACCGGGCCTTGATGGGGCACCAGAAATGACCCGCCGAGGCTTCTCCGCCCGTCCGCCCGGCAGTAGTTGGATTTGTACCTGCCGGCGAAAGGAAAGGGCGTGGCGGAGGTAGGATCTTTGCAGCCCAGAGGAAGGGGACTCAGGACTGACAGAGGCCTCCCCAGGGTGGAAGGAAAGGCAGTAGGGCGGCATTGGGGAGGAAGGGAGGAGAGGACAAAACCACCCGTCGCCCAGGTCCTCCAAGGCTCGAGGCGTGGACTCCCCACCGCCAAACCCCTTTCCACCCCTTTCCGCCTCCTGGGCGGCGGCCTCGGCGCCAGGAAGAATACTACCCTCCCGAACATCCTAGAGGCCGCCACCACGCGCGGGTCCCTGCAGCGTGCCAACGCCCGCCGTGGAGTCTCCACGTGGGGCGAGGCCGCCACCAGGAGACAACGGACCCCGTGCCTCCTGGTCAAGGTGAGAAAGGGCCGCGGCCGCCGGGGATGGTATTCGGGAGGCGGCAGGAGGCGGCAGGTGGGGGTGGCGGCTACCTGGGCGTGCGCCCTGGGGGCCCCAGAGCTGGTGGAAGGAACAGGGGAGGCGGGAAGGAGGGGGCGCGGCCAGCAGATGGGTCGCGGCCGGGAGTGAGCCCTCGCCTCAGGAGGTTTTGCCTTCCGGGCGGGGCTCTTGCCCTTCTTGGTCCCCGGCCCTTCCTACCCTTCAGGAAGTTCTTTAGAGGTGTCGGGAGCGCCGCGGCAGAAGCGGTCGAGGCCCGGTGTCCCGTCCATGTCCGCTCCTTTGCCGTAGTGGCGGGGCCCGGCAGCCTCAGAGGGTTGTTGTTTTTAGGGGTGGGCGGGAGGGTCTGGCAGGGTGTCGCTGGACAACCCCTCCATTGTGGTCGTAGGTGGGAAGGAAAGACAGACAGACAGACAAACAAACAAACAAACAATTAGGGAGGACCAAAAACCACCAGGGAGAGGAACAAAGAGGAGAGAGGGAGGAGGAAGGAGGTTCACGCTCCCCACTAGGCTGGAAGTGGGGTGGAGGTGACAGTTCAGACAGGAAAAGGGGAAGGAGTAAGGAATACAGCTCCCAGCACAGGACGATAAGGCGGCTCCTCCGGCTGCACTGGGAATGTGAGAGGTCAATTATTGAAAGACACGTGGGAAGTGAAAGCGGTGTTTGGGGAGGGTAACTAAAGAAGAATGGAAAGGCTCAGGCACCAAACGAGATGACAGAGGAGCATGGGCACATGGGTAGAGAGAGGGAATGCAGGCTGTGAGGAGGGGCCTGCTCAAGAAAGCAGGGGGCAGCAAGACACTGCGGGGAGGAAACTAGTGTGCCCACTGAGTGGCAGGCTCACTGCACCTGCTGCAGGACCCACCAGAGCAAGGGAGGGCGGGAGGCGAGCAGTGGGGCCAAGGATGGAGATGGCCCCTACAGCACCTGGGGCTGGAGAGGAGTAGCAACAGCAGCAGCAGAAATGCAGGGAGACAGCAGGGAGCAGGCGGAACCACCCCCAGCACCCCACAAAAGCTGTGCCAGCTGTCACCTAGGGGCCCAGATGGCAAGAGGCCCTTACAAACACTCACCCCCCACAAACTTGTGGAGGAAGGAAAAAACCCAGGAGCAGCTATAAAGCAGCCCCTTACCTCTTCCACTCCAGAGGGCAGCAGCTGCAGGGACGGTGAAGTCAGGCCTGCAGCAATGAAGAAAGCCAGGCAGTCCCCAAAAGATGGAAAATGGGGTCCCGCTCCCCCACCAGGATGAGGGCAGCAAAGGCCCCTGTCCACCCCCACACCCCCAGCAGCTCCTGCAGCCAGCTGAGGGTGGGGGTGAGAAAAACTGCCTGCAAACAGAGCAGGCAGAGAAAAAGGGACCTGGCCCAGAATGTAGCCAGGGCCTGCCTGCCTAACCCCAGTAGTTCCCCACACCCCTCCCAAAAAGAGGAGGGGAGGGGTGCAGGGGAGGAAAAGCAGAACAAGCCCAAACCAACAGCCTTCCGTGGTCAGTGGAAGTGTTTCCTCTCTCCGCCTCGAACTATTTGGTGTCCAGGAGGTGGGCGGGCGTAAGCCGCCCACATCTGAGACCTCCCAGCCTACGGGAGGGTCCACAGAACCCAGAAGAACCAACTAATTACTGGGGACAAATAATGAAAAAACAGGATGCAGGTGTGAGGTCAAAGGGTTAAAACGAGGGAGCCGGATGGGGATACCGAGCAGAGAACCCGGACAGCGCCCACTGCCCTCGAGCGTCTCGAGAGAGCCAGCGGGCGCTGCCCAGTGGAACTCTGCCCGGATCGTGGCGGATGCAGGAGCGGAAATAGGCCCCACAGTCGCAGGCCCCTCCCCGCCAACCTCTGCTCCTGGTCTTATAAATTACCATCTTGGCGTAGCCAGGAGGAGGTTGACCAGGAGGTCCCAGCGACTTTGTGGGGCCTCGGATGGGTGTGCATAAATTAACAAGTGGGGAAAAGTGCAGCCAGAACCTCAACAGGAGGTTCTGGAGGAGCCAGAGGGGTTGTAACCTGGCGCACTCGATGTAGATGTGCGCCAGGGTCTCCTCACGCCACAGAAGAGGCACGTGTCGGGGTGGGGTGAACCGCGCCAAGTACACGCCCGTGCTCACAGCTCCGTGCAGGATTCTCCAGCAGATGTCCCGGTGGGCCGTGGAACCAAGGTCGAATAGAGGCTGGCCCACGGGTTCCCCACCCTCCATTGGTGGTAGGAGGTCCCGCCACTTGTTGTCTGGGCGGGACACGAGTGGGAAGTGGGCGTGTGAAGCACGGCGTGTACAGGTGACTCTTTGGCAGTTCGGAAGGGGACCGGCTGCAGCGCGTGCAGCGGCTCGGGTGACGAGGCGGTCGGGGAGAATGCAGCGGGGCTTAGGGCCGACGGATAGATCGGGCGGGCCGGGGTGAGGCGGGCGGGGTTCACCCTCTCGCAGGACCTTGTCGAGGTAAACCCGGCGGTGGCGCAAGCGTCCTTCACCTCCTGAAGCACGCGCCGGGATGCGTGGTGGAGAGCCCCATGCGCTGGGCGGCGCGCGAGATCCACCCAGTCTCCCGGTCGTAGTCAGGAGATCTCCGATCCTTGTGACTTCTGCCAGGACCAGCCTCTGGCGCACCGAGAGGACTCCGCCGCCTGCACGTAGATGGGGATTGTGTAGCAGGGGCTCGCGAGAGTCTGCCCCCACGGTGGCTCCCAAGGGCCTGGTCGCCTCTAGCAGCTTCCAGGCCCGGAGGAGGTCCTGGTAGAAGGCCGGCAGCTCGGAAAGGTCTCGCGGAAGACCTCTCAAATAAAGGCTGCCGGTCATATCGGAGCCCTCGGAGCGGCGAAGGAAAGTGTGCGCCAGCGTGCTCCACGCCGGACTACCTGCATCAAATAGGAGCCTCTGCAGGGCCTGGAGGCGGAGGACACGAACCGCGTGTAAACCGTCAGGCCCTGCCCTCCCTCCTCCAGGGAAGATGGAGAACCCTGCAGAGACCCAATGCAGTCCTGGCCAGAAGAACCGCAGTAGCAGCTGCTGGATCTGATCCAGGAAACCCGGGGCGGGACCAGGGTGCTGAGGCGGTGCCAGAGCATGGACAGGACTAGTTGGTTAAGCACCAGTACCCTCCCACGCAGGGAGAGGCACCGGAGCAGTCCCGTCCATCTCCAATCGCTCAGCCACCCTGGACTCTAAACCTTGCCAGTTCTCCGGCGAAGAGGATGCGTGGCAGAGAAAAAGCGCCGAGATAGAGCAGCGGACCCGCGCTCCACCTGATAGCCTGAAGCGCGCGGGCGGGAGGAGCTCGCCTGCCACCCGGCCCCTACCACCAGGCAGAGCTCTTGACCCAGTTGACCCGGGCGGAGAGGCGCCGAGTAGACAACTTGGCAGGCCTCCACCGCTCCAGGTCTCGGGTCCTGGACCACGAGAGCACGTCGTCGGCGTGCGCCGACAGGACCAACCGCATCTCCGGCTCACGGGCACCAACCCGTCAACCTCTTGCGAAGAAGGCGGAGGAAGGGCTCGATGGCCAGAGTATACAGCTGGCCCGACAGCGGGCAGCCTTGGCGTACTCCGCCCGAAGCGGCCGGTGCGGTCAGGGTCAGTTGAGCTTGACCAAACACTCCGAGCGTACAGCACCTGGAAAGCCCACAAAGCGGGGCCCGAAGCGAAGGCCGCAGAGTGCCCAGGAGATACCCGTGGTCCATCCTGTCGAGCGCCTTCTCCTGATCCAAGGACAGGAGGCGAGCGACAGACCGTCCTACACCTAGCTCTAGGAGATCCCGGACCAAGTAAAGGTTGTGAAGATGAGTACGGCCGGGATGGTGTAGGTCTGGTCTGGATGGACCACGTCCGCCACGGACTTGAGTCTCAGGAGATGGCTTTTAGCGATTTTATAGTCCGTGCTGAGGAGCGAGGCGGGGCGCCAATTCCTCAGATCGCGGAGGTCCCCTTCTTGGGCAGCAAGGCAAGCACGGCTCGTCTGCCACGATAAAGGAGGACCCGCTCTCCAGGGACTCGGCCCAGGCGCTAGCAAGGTCGGGCGAGGGCGTCCCAGAACAGCGGTAGAACTCCACGGTCAGCCCGTCCATGCCGGGGATTTATTGGTGGGCATGAGGCGGAGGGCTTCGAGAACTTCGGCCAGGGAGAGGCAGCTCTGGCGGTCCGGTCGCCAGCGCTGACCGTCGGGAGTTCGTTCCAGAGAACCCTGCGGGCGTCGGCGTCGGTCGGATCCGGGAGGAGAGAGGCGTGAAAGCGCGAGCCCTCTCGCGCATCTCCACGGATCCGTGAGGGTGCCGTCCTCCGCCAGAAGGCAGGCGATGTGCCTTTTAGCCCCCTCTTTTCTCCAGGGCATAGAAGAAGCGGGAGCCTCGATCCATCTCCCGAAGGAGATGGATCGAGAAACGAACAAAGGCACCCGGGCTCGAAGGTCCTCGAGGCCCGGAGTTCTTCCGCTTCTCCCGATGCGCTCCGCGGAGGCGGATCCTCAGGGCTTGTGGCCAGCCGCCTCTCTAGCTCTAAAACCTCCCGTTCCAACTGCTCCATCGCGCATCCCTCCGCGGCTGGCCCGGGTGTAGTCGGCAGAAGAGCGCGTCGCACCTTCCCCACATCCCACCACCGCCGTGCGAGGAAAGCGCACCGCCACCAGCGCCAGGCCAGCCAGAACTCCCGGAAGGGCGCTCGAAGCCCCGTCCTCCAGCAGGCTGTTATTGAAATGCCAGTAGGCGGCCCGGCCTCTCCGAAGAAAGAGAGGCCTTCACGGCCACTAAATGGTGGTCGAGAATGGGGCGGCCGGATGCTGGAGAGTGGGCCCGTAGAGATGATGGCGAGACAGATAAATGCGGTCCAACCGGGAGTGGAAAGACCGACGACCCACCACCTGGGCGTAGGTAAATACCGTTTCCTCGCCCAGGTGGAGGTCACGCCAGGCGTCCACCAGGGAGTGGTGGTCTATTATCTCCTGAGGACGTCGCGGCGGCGGGCACTTCTCGGGCCCGTGCGGTCCCGGTCCTCGAGGTGCAATTGAAGTCCCGCCCAGAACCAGGCACTCGCCGGGATCCAAAGAGCCGAGGAAGGCAGGCGCCCGCTGATAGAAGCGAAGCCTCTCCGAGGCGGACGGCAGGCGTAGATGTTGACAAGATTTAGCGTCAGCCCCTCTATCCGAACCGGAGATGCAGCAGGCGACCCTGCACGACCTCGGCGATTCCCAGCACCTCGGGCTGCAGGTTCGGGAGAACAGGGTAGCCACCCGGCATGGGCCGACAGGTGGCTGAAATAAACCCTGTCCCCACTCCAGCCGCCAGCTAGCCTCGGCTTCGGGCTGCGTGGGTCTCCTGGAGGAATCAGAGTACCTCCTCCTTCGAAGGAAGGAGAGTACCTCACACCTCGAAACCCGACCCGCGGCCCGGGTGTTTAGAGTGGTAAAGATGGCGGCGGCATCGAGAGGGCTGGGGAAGATTCTTGCCGGCAGGAGTGCCAACGACCCCATTGGGCCTCGCAGCAAACCGTGCCCGTGCCCAAGCGAGCAGGCGTCGCGGAAGCTACGGACCGCTGGTAAGCCGTGGCCTCCGCCGCCCGGTCCTTTACCCTCCCCAAGAGGGCCCTTACTATTTGTAGGATTAGATGAAAATCTCCCCAGCGCTGAAGGCGAGGCGACCTTGTTCTTGGAGCCACGGATGTCTTCCAAGAAAGCACGCATCTCGCCCTTCAGCGCATCTGGAAATCAGGACCTCAGGCCCTCGAATGCCTTGGGGCCCGACCCCTCCTGAGCCCGTGACCCATCGACACCGGGATGCGGGCGTCCGAGGTTCCTGCTGGGAGGACAGTGGCGGAGGAGACCGGCCTCAGATGTGCTGGGAGCAGGAGAAGCGAAAACCGCCTCCCGGGGGCCAGCGTCTGGAGGAAGCGTGGCAACCCCAGGGCGGCAGTAACAGAGTAAGGGGAGGAAAAGAGTTCAGGCAGGGGATCAGGAAAGGAGGAGACGAGGAAGGGAGTAGGGAAGAAGAGGTGAAGGATTGGGGAAAAGACAAGGACGGGGAGGAGGAAGAGGCGGGAAGCTCAGTTGGGAGGGGTTGGAACAGGGAGCAGGAGAAGGAGGAGAGCAAGAAGCCTCAGCGGAGGAGGCATCGGGACAGTGCCGCCTCGCAGAGGCAGAGAATCGGTGGCAGCGGTAGGGGTAGTAATACTCTCCCCAGTGCTGGGCTCCAGTGCCACAGAGTGCAGCACCAGAGGCCTCAGCACCGGGGTGGCCGGTTGTTAGCAGGAGCTCCCTTCCGCTGAGAGCCTCAAGGGTTTCGCGGCGCGGCAGCGCTGCCGATGGCCGGGCAGATGGTCGCGCCCTGGGGCAACTCAGAGGCAGGGAGAAGGGATAGCAGCGAGTCGGAAGGGAAGGAGAGGTCGGTTGTTGTCCCTCCAGGACCTGATGATCCCCCTCTGAGGCAGCGGGGTTAGCCCCAAAGCCTCCACCTCCTGAGAGAGGAAGGCGAGCCCGCCGCCCGCCACCAGATGGTCATCTTTGTCGGTGGCGAGGTCAGCGGCCGCCCCCTCAGCGGAGGTGGGAACAGTGGGAGCATCTTCCATGGGACGCCCCTCCTGCAGGGACCCGGGAGGGAGGTGTTCACCTCTCCCGCAACCGCGCGGTCACCTCAATCGCTTTGTGGTGCTGTGAATCGTTCGAGGATTCAGAGGGTGGGGCGGTTCCAGCGTCCATCCCCATAGGTGCAGGAGGTTATCCTCCTCCTGAGTGGGCGGGGTGGAATGCCGAGTGCGCTTTGGCGCCTCCCCATCATAGCTCCCATCCCTCGGAGGAAGAGGGCTGGGCCTGAATGGAGGAAGAGCCAGGGGACAAGGCGGTGGTGGGAGGGCAAGGGTAGATGAGGGCTGGGCAGCAGGGAAAGGATGCCTCCCCTGAGGTAGGTCCTGCCCGAGTCCCGTCACTGACCCGCCGCCCTCTCCTCCGCGGGCCCGGCCTTGCCGCTTTGGCGGTGGCAGCAACAGCACCCGCCGCGCTCGTCTGGGCCCTGAGGAACCCGGCGGGATTGGCGGCAGTCACGGTCGGAGAAGGCGACCCAGGGTCCGGACCGTCAGGGCCACGGCGATGGTAGGGCGGTGCCCTCCCGGGCGTCGGGGTCCCGGGTGCCTCTCAAACCGGGCCAGGGACAGTCCCTTGGACGTGCCCGTCGCCCGACAGAGAAAAACACCGGGCCTCCCCATGGTGTAGTACACCGGTACGGGCCTTGATGGGGCACCAGAAATGACCCTTCGAGGCTTCTCCGCCCGTCCGCCGGCAGTAGTTGGATTTGTACCTGCCGGCGAAAGGAAAGGGCGTGGCGGAGGGTAGGATCTTTGCAGCCCAGAGGAAGGGGACTCAGGACTGACAGAGGCCTCCCAGGGTGGAGAGGAAAGGCAGTAGGGCGGCATTGGGGAGGAAGGAGCGGAGGACAAAACCACCCGTCGCCCAGGTCCTCCAAAGGCTCGAGGAACGTGGACTCCCCACCGCCAAACCCCTTTCCACCGCCTCCTGGGCGGCGGCCTCGGGCGCCAGGAAGAATACTACCCTCCCGAACATCCTAGAGGCCGCCACCACGGCGCGGGTCCCACCAGCGTGCCAACGCCCGCCACGTGGAGTCTCCACGTGGGGCGAGGCGCCACCAGGAGACAACGGACCCCGTGCCTCCTGGTCAAGGTGGGAAAGGGGCCGCGGCCGCCGGGGATGGTATTCCGGGAGGCGGCTTGGGAGGCGGCAGGTGGGGGGGTGGCGGCTACCTGGGCGTACGCCCTGGGGCCCGGGACACCGTTGCCCCCAGAGCTGGTGGAAGGAACAGGGGGGCGGGAAGGAGGGGGCGCGGCCAGCAGATGGGTCGCGGCCGGAGTGAGCCCTCGCCTCAGGAGGTTTTGCCTTCCGGGCGGGGCTCTTGCCCTTCTTGGTCCCCGGCCCTTCCTACCCTTCAGGGAAGTTCTTTAGAGGTGTCGGGAGCGCCGCGGCAGAGGCGATCGAGGCCCGGTGTCCCCGTCCATGTCCGCTCCCTTTGCCGTAGTGACGGGGCCCGGCAGCCTCAGAGGTTGTTGTTTTTAGGGGTGGGCGGGAGGGTCTGGCAGGGTGTCGCTGGACAACCCCTCCATTGTGGTCGTAGGTGGGAAGGAAAGACAGACAGACAGACAAACAAACAAACAAACAATTAGGGGAGGACCAAAAACCACCAGGGGAGGGAACAAAGAGGGAGAGGGAGGGGAGGAAGGAGGTTCACCGCTCCCCCCCACTAGGCTGGAAGTGGGGTGGAGGTGACAGTTCAGACAGGGAAAAGGGGAAGGAGTAAGGAATACAGCTCCCAGCACAGGACGATAAGAGCGGCTCCTCCGGCTGCACTGGGAATGTGAGAGGGTCAATTATTGAAAGACACGTGGGAAGTGAAAGCGGTGTTTGGGGAGGGTAACTAAAGAAGAATGGAAAGGCTCAGGCACCAAACGAGATGACAGAGGAGCATGGGCACATGGGTAGAGGAGAGGGAATGCAGGCTGTGAGGAGGGCCTGCTCAAGAAAGCAGGGGGCAGCAAGACACTGCGGGAGGAGGAAACTAGTGTGCCCACGGGCGCCTGAGTGGCAGGCTCACTGCACCTGCTGCAGGACCCACCAGAGCAAGGGAGGGGGGGAGGCGAGCAGTGGGGCCAAGGATGGAGATGGCCCCTACAGCACCTGGGGCTGGAGAGGAGTAGCAACAGCAGCAGCAGAAATGCAGGGGAGACAGCAGGGAGCAGAGGAACCACCCCCAGCACCCCACAAAAGCTGTGCCAGCTGTCACCTAGGGGCCCAGATGGCAAGAGGCCCCTTACAAACACTCACCCACCCCCACAAACTTGTGGAGGAAGGAAAAAACCCAGGAGCAGCTATAAAGCAGCCCCTTACCTCTTCCACTCCAGAGGAGCAGCAGCTGCAGGACGGTGAAGTCAGGCCTGCAGCAATGAAAGGGCCAGGCAGTCCCCAAAAAGATGGAAAATGGGGTCCCGCTCCCCCACCAGGATGAGGGCAGCAAAGGCCCCTGTCCACCCCACACCCCCAGCAGCTCCTGCAGCCAGCTGAGGGGTGGGGGTGAGAAAAACTGCCTGCAAACAGAGCAGGCAGAGAGAAAAAGGGACCTGGCCCAGAATGTAGCCAGGGCCTGCCTGCCACAACCCCAGTAGTTCCCCCACCCCTCCCAAAGAGGAGGAGGGGTGCAGGGAGGAAAAGCAGAACAAGCCCAAACCAACAGCCTTCCGTGGTCAGTGGAAGTGTTTCCTCTCTCCGCCTCGAAGTCAGGAGATGCAGCCGGTCTAGGAGCTTGTTGGAAGGGAAAAGAGGCAGAGAGAGTCAGCAATCCTGGCTCAGTAGGGGCAGCTGAGACAGGCGGCTGCAAAATCAATTAAGGCCCAGGTGAAACCAATTGGGGCTGCCTGGAGGCCTATTTAAGAACCCTCCTGTGGGTGAGGGGGGAGAGCTGAGAGAAGGAGTTTGGAGGTGGAGGAGGAGTTTGGAGAGAGACACAGACACAGACACTTGAGAAGAGATTGGAGGAGCCAAGGGCAGCATTGCCTTGTTAAAAGACTACAGGAGACAACAAATCTCAAACCAAGGTGAGTAAGCCATATTACTGTGACTTCTAGACTGTGGGACAGTGGGCTGAACAGGGGTCAGAGGCCCAGGAGTGGGACTGACCCTGCCACACTAGTTTGAGCTCATTCTGTGCCTTTGCCTTTCTAATCTTGCCCCTGCATTCCTGTGCTGTTTGCCTATATTCATCCTTTGTAATTTGTCCTACTTTCCATTTTTTATATGACTCCTTTTTATTTTTAGATCATGCAAGATCTCATGGTGAAGCCAAGGCAGTCTTTTGCCGTATTTTCTATCTTTCCGACACATCGGAATAGCTTGCTTTTGGGCCCTTAACAATGTCCCTTTGAAGAACTGCCAACTCTCCTCAGTTGTTTTTCCCCTCAGTCTCGATTCCCATGGGACCTTACCTATCAGCTCTCTGAGCTTATCAAAATCCACCTTCCTGAAATCCATTGTCTCTATTTTGCTGTTCTCCCTTCTACCCTTCCTTAGAATTGTGAACTCTATGATTTCATGATCACTTTCACCCAAGCTGCCTTCCACTTTCAAATTCTCAACCAGTTCCTCCCTATTTGTTAGGATCAAATCTAGAACAGCTTCCCCCGGTAGCTTTTCAACCTTCTGAAATAAAATGTGTCTCAATGCAGTCCAAGAACTTATTGGATAGTCTGTGCCCTGCAGTGTTATTTTTCCAACATATATCTGGATAGTTGAAGTCCCCCATCACCACCAAATCTTGGGCTTTGGATGATTTTGTTAGTTGTTTGAGAAAAGCCTCATCCGCTTCTTCCACCTGGGTAGGTGGCCTGTAGTAGACTCCTAGCATGACATCACCTTTGTTTTTAATCCCTTTTAGCCTAACCCAGAGACTCTCAACACTTCCATCTCCTACGTCCATCTCCACCTCACTCCAGGTGTGTTCATATTTAATGTATAAGGCAACACCTCCTCCCTTTTTTCCCTGTCTATCCTTCCTGAGCAAGCTGTACCCTTCCATACAAACATTCCAATCCTGTGTATTATCCCACCAAGTTTCTGTGATGCCAACAATATCATAATTGTACTTATTTATTAGCACTTCCAGTTCTTCCTGCTTATTTCCCATACTTCTATTTGTATATAGGCATCTAAGATCCTGATTTGACCTTGACTCCCAGTTTTGCCCTGACCCTCCTTTCTCTCTGCCATTGTAGCCCACACTCCCTCCCATTTCTGACCCATCTCCCAGGTCTCCATCTTCTCCACTTACCTGTGGGCTTTGCTCACCTGTCCCCCTCGAACCTAGTTTAAAGCCCTCCTCACTAGGTTAGCCATTCTGTATGCAAACAGGGTCTTCCCCCTCCTCGTAAGGTGGACGCCATCCCTGCTTAGCAGTCCTTTCTGGAAGAGCATCTCATGGTCGAGGAAGCCAAAGCCCTCCTGGTGACACCATCCTCGCAGCCAGGCATTCACCTCCAGGATGCACCTGTCTCTGCCCGGGCCCCTACCTTCGACAGCAAGGATCGAAGAGAATACCACCTGTGCTCCAAACTCCTTCACCCGTACCCCCAGAGCCCTGTAGTCACTCTTGATCCGCTCAGTGTCACACCTCACAGTATCATTAGTG